>CAUYQV010080881.1:0-87708 GCA_963574575.1 Galagoides demidoff
TCCTCATTTAAAAGTGATTTATGTTTGTAATTTCCCCTTTATAGTAATATATTTTTTCCAATTTTAATATCAGGTGTATCCAGACTAAACAAAATGATTTTGAAGTATTTCTTCTTTTTCTATTGTCTTTAAGATTTGACATGATCTGTTATTTGAAATTATATTTTATGTTTATTTATAAATATTAGTTGTCTATTTTTTGAGATTTTGGAAAAAAAATGAGAAGTTAATTGATGACTCCATACTGAACCTCAGACTCAAAGCATTCTACAATAGATATACTCTTATTTGACAATGCACATATTACTTTCTTTGCATTACTATTATTATTATTGCTTAATACTTCATTGCAGCAATTGTCTGATTTCTTTTATGAATGTATTTATCTTCATTCATTCTTTATGAGGTTTTTGTTTCTAGTTCTTATCTTAAACATTGTTACTGTTGTTAAATTTTAAGCCTTTTTGATTTTGTGAAGCAAAAAGTGGAAACCTAGTAAATACATGTATATGTAAAAAAAAAAAAAAAAGATTATTAGGTCTCCACTAGCTGCTCCCATGGGCTAGCAAATTTTTCTATGCACATTCAACTAATAGTTTCATCAAATACAGCTTACAGCTAGTTCCTCTTTAGATACTATCCCAAGACTTCAGAATACTCGGGATCTACTAGCATTTTTATTCAGTAAAAAAAAATGCTATTTTTTTTCTTCATTCAAATTTGAAAGTGTATTGTGTTTTGTGGCAAAAGAGAGTACAAGTTGTTTTATCCCCAGTTGAAACTGAATCACGACTCTCCAGCCGCAGGCCTTTAGCCTGCGATACACAGATGGCCAAAGCATCGCTTCTGGGCTTGGCAAGATGAGACTGTCTTATGGGATGGAATCAGAAGCCTGACAGTCAGCCTTAGGAGAAAACAGAACTGGCCGAGATAATGTGTTAATTAATGTGGCTATCTAGGAATTTTCAGTGTTTTTATTTACTTCCTCTAGTTGTCTCTCAAAGAAGGTTTCATGAGAAAGCTACTTATTATCCCCCTGAGGCAGCATGTACACGCATATGGTTCATCCACCCAGCACCTAGGCGCATGTGGTTCATCCACCCAGCGTGTACGCGCACGTGGTTCATCTACTCATGCCCATTCTGTAGAATGATACAAATGATGTCCAGCTAGCAACTGGCAGAGTAAGGAAGATGATTTGAAGAGTAATGAAATAGTAGAAATAATTTCTTGAAATATATACAAAAATAAAATCCCTGCCAACAGGAAGCCTTTATTGTGGATATTTAAAATGTATTTATCAAATTTCAGGTGGAAAAAGTAAAGTGTTTTGTTACTGGCTGACGTTCATCATTGTTCATGTCTGTCTATTTCCCCAGTTTCCGTAGGCCTTGACTTCAGATAGCTGCGCGTGTTTCTGGACTTGCCCTGTTCTGAAGGAGAGCCTTGCTGCCTTGATCAAAGTTACACCCCTCTTTTGCCCAGGTTAGGCCATATCCGGTGATTGGTCAAATTAGGTAGAAAAGGCCCAATTCCCTGTGCCACTTCTGGGACACCCTAAAGGAGGGAATGAGTCCCTTCCCCACTGCCACAGATGCTCTGCTTCTCAGAGACTGCTTCCCACAGGCAAACTGACGGACAATAATAATTCAGGTAGGCAGCCCCCGAAAATCCAGATGGTGAAATCCATGATGGGATTGGGAGGTTACTAAGTAAAAAGGGTTCTGCTCTCATGACTGGGGCATGTGCCCTTATAAAGAAGACCCCACAGATCTAGCTTGCCTTTTCTGCCATGTGAAGAAAGTGTCCAAACCAGGAGTGGGCTCTCACCAGTGAACCAGCAGATGGTTTCATCTTAGACTTCCCAGCCTCCAGAGCTGTAGGAAATAAATTTCTGTTGTTTATGAGCCACTTAGTTTATGGTATTTTGCTACAGCAGCCTGAGCAGACTAAAACACTAACTGATCTTGATTCATCTATTAACCCCTGTTAATTTCCCCTAACCCCCATACTACCCTATGTTAGTTTGAAGCAAATCCCAAGTTATAAAGTTTAATCTGTAATATATAAAGATGTACTGTATCTCTAAAAGGTAATGACTATTCTTTTTAAAAATCACAACTGTACTACCATTATTACACCTTTAAAAATTTGGCTGGGCGCAGTGCCTCATGTCTGTTTAAGCCTAGCACTCTGGGAGGCCGAGGCAGAAGGATCCTTTGAGCTCAGGAGTTCAAGACCAGCCTAAACAAGAGCAAGACCCCATTTCTACTTAAAACAGAAAAATTAGCCACATGTTATGGCAGGTACCTGTGGTCCCAGCTCCTAAGAAGGCTAAGGCAGGAGGATCATAGGAGTTTGAGGTTGCACTGAGCTAGGCTGATGCTGCAGCATTCTATTCTGAGGCAACAGAGTGAGACTTTGTCTCAATAATAATAATAAAAATAAAAAAAGAACAGTAATTCTTAATACCATCAAATAAAATCAGTGTTTAATTAGCTTGAAACACAATCAACATAAGGTCCTATAAAATACAACTGATTGATACGTTTCTTAATTCTCTTGATTGTTAGCTTCTTTCTTAGTTTTTAAACAATATAATTTTCAACTTTTATGATTACTGTGCTAGGAGGTTCAGTCCCCCAAGCAAATAGTAGCAGCATATAGTAGCTGCCTTTTGAGGCCCTTTCATGAGCTAGCACTAGGACAGGTGCATGGCATGTGTTAATTATCTCATTGAATCTGTGTAACAACCAATGAGCTAGGTATTAGCAGCCCCATTTTACAGACAGAAAACAGAGAGAGAGATGAACGAATTTGCCTGCGATCACATAGTTAATGAGAAACAGAGGTGAAGTTGAAAACCACGTCATTCTGATTCCAAAGTCCGTGTTCTTAACCTCTAGGCTATACTGCCTGAGTAAATGCATCAGGAAAAATTAATGTCATGCTGAGTGAGCACTATTTTTTTCTCAGATAGATGTTTGAGCTTTTTCTTAGGTTAAAGAAGAAAATTGAATGCCATCATAAAATGGCCATGTAGTCAATCTAATCTTCTGGGTACATGGACCTGGGTAGGAGCTGAGCAAAATCCACAGACAAATGATATTGATCTCTGCCTTCCAGATGCTCATGACCCAGAGGCTGGATAGAGAGAGGCAGGCAGATAGATATACAGGGAAATCCAATAAAAAGTGGACATGGTAAGGGCCATGATGAAACTGCAGACAGAAAATGATGGAGGCACAAAGAAGGTAATTCTCATTTGGGAGGTTAGGGAAGGCATTTTCGAGGTTGTGGGAGCTACAAGACCCTTGAATGATGAGAAGGATGTTAGCAAATAAAGCTTAGGGGATTGAGGACTGAAGGTGATGAATATTAAAGTATAATACCACATTTTTAAGAAGTTCATTTAGGGTTTCTGTTTCTCCCTGTGGATTATGTGGAAGCACACAAAGCGTTTATTTTAGCTTGGCCCAAAACTCAGCAACTTGCAACATAGACAAATGGGAACTAAGCCTGTCCCTGCCTTTACTGCCTTTGCAGACGGGCTGCAGGCTGAGGTGGCAATATGAAGGCGTATTGCCCGTCCGTATTACCTGCCATTGTCTGCTTGGTCAGGCAATTTGCCAGATCTTTCTTGGCAGGAGAGCCTCAGTTCCCAAGATACCAGTTTTGTGCCTCTCTGATTACAAGCTGATTGCAACCGTGGATTGTTCTTGATGAGCAGGGAGCAGCTATCACTGCGGGAGGCAGTCAACCCCTGTGCTCAGTGGCAGATACATCTGAGATTCCTTTTAGGTCTGTCACATTAAGGAATGAATCACTCCTTTCCAGCACTTGGAAGGACTACTTTATTTTACGTCTAAATCACGTTTATATTTGTGATAAATAGAGAACCCTGCTTCTCTGGTTTCTTGAGACTAAGGAAAAAAGTTACCCTGAGCAGCAGCGTTTTCATTTCTGTTTTGTTACTTCCCTGCAGCAGAAGCTCAGCCTCAGCCTACCTGAACTTTTTCCCAGTCTAGTTTCCCTCTTCTTCCTAGCACTTGCTACGTTCTCAAGAAAGACAAGGTTTTAACATTAATCAAAGTGGAGCCTCAGCAGAGAAATAAATCTACCACTCACTCTTCCCCTTCAAGCCACAGGTAACAGTGAATTGAAAAGCCAAAAACAAAATATATTTGAGTCATCCATACTAGTAGTTCTTGTCATTAAGAGAGAAAATTGAGTTAATCATATAGACTACAGCCCCTCTCTTTGAAGATACCAAGATAACTTAAAAATCAATGTTATATTATTTCCAATGACTTAAAAAAAAATCTCACATTGGTATTTTGGTATTAGCACAATTATAGCATGTGATAGTGACTAATGCGATCAATTACATATTTCTGGTTTTCCTCCCAGAGCCTGTTGGTCTTACATTTCCTGAACTCCAGGAGTTAGGTGTGGCCCTGTGGCTTGCTATAGCTAAGACACTGTGAGTGAGGGGAATGGATGCCAACTGCAGACAAGCCTGGAGAGCCAGAGTGTGACTGCCAAGGCTTTGCCTTCCCTCTGCCAGGTAGTGGCTGCTCTGTCAATCTGGTTTCCCTGGCAGAGACCCCAGCCAACTATATGGTGGATGTGCAGCAAAAGTTAGAAATAAAACCTTTGATGTTTAGAGTTACTTGAAACTTTGAGGTTGGATGTTACCATTGCCACTACCTAGCCTCACTTGATGGGTGCAGAGGGTTTCTTAAAAGCTTCTGAGGTGGGAGACTGAGGCAGGAAGATAGCTTGAACTTAGGAGATCGAGATTAACCTGAGCAAGAAGAAGACACCATCTCTACTGCCAGTAGAAAAAATTAACTGGCACAGTGGCTACCCCATCCCTGTAATCCCAGCTACTCAGGAGGCCGAGGCAGGAGGATAGCTTGAGTCCAGGAGTCTGAAGTTGCAGTGAGGTGTGCTGATGCCACTGCACTCTAGCTGAGGTGACAGGGAAACTGTCTCAAAGCAACAATGACAAAAAGCTTTTGAGGACTTAAATGAGCCTTTGGATAACCTTTAAGGTAACTCCAGAAAAGATTTTGGCTTGATCAGTGTGATAAAACACTCACCCTCTACAAATTGGAGGGACTAACGATCATTTTGCCAAACTTAAGAAGGCCCACTTTCCTATCTTTTGATTGCTTATATAGCATGATATATACTAGGTATGGAATATGTCATATAGCCCCAACAGTAAGTGTTTTCAAGAGCATTTACTAAAAATATTATAAAATGGCAAGTGGAAGAAATTACCCTTGTATTTAAGATTTCATATTAAAAATTTTACACTTTTAAAACAATGGTTCTAAGACTTCTTACACTCATATTCTATAAAATTTGCCCTTTCTGGATATATTTGCTGCAAGAACCTCATAATAAAGACTGAACTGGCAAATATATTATTCAACAAATGTATGCTAAGCTTCACGGTGGCAAATTTGTGTTTTAGCACCCTCTGCTGGGGAAATTATTATGCACCTCTGTTTTACAAGGAGGTGATTGCTGCCCATGGATCTTTTTGACTTCTGCCTTTTTATATAGACTCTGGAGTGTGTATTGTTTAAAATCTTCACTAAAAGAAATATCTTTTTCAAACAAATGCTCTTCTGACAAACTATCCGTGAACCGATGGTATTTGTCTGTTGCAGATCCCATAGAAAGAGACAAGCACATATTGTCATTAATGTGTGTATCATTTACACACACAAAATGCAAAAATCTACCCAGTGAAAAGGAGAAGTCTGTAATACTATGCCTTTCTCTCTCACATTCCCCATACATGCTTGTGCACAAGCATGTTTATCAGCCTTCTATCTCTCTACACGTCTCCTGATTTCACCTGCCAAATCTCCGGCCACAGTATGTTGTTCCCACTCATATCAGCAAAGCGGGTGATAAAGGGCCAAATGATGAGAATCCCATTTTAAGTAAACAGATGTTATCTCCTGTCTTAATCTGTTTTGTGCTGCTGTAACAGAATACCACGGATTAGACCATTTATAAAGAAATGTGCTTCTTTATGGTTCTTGGAGGCTGGAAAGATCCAGATTTATTACCAAAAGTTCAGTGCTTGTCCCCTGAAGCTGCATCAGAAAAAGAGGGATGAGTAGTTTGAGGAGAAGTAAAGAGAAGTTTATTATTTTACCAGCAAAGGAGGAAAATGGCCAGTGGTCTCAAATCCACATTCCTCCTTCTGAGCAAAATCACAGAGGTTTTAAAGGTTTTGATCCCATAATCCCATCTTGGGCCAAGGTAATCTTGTGGCCTCTGCTCATTCCATCTGCAGCTAAGAAGATGGTGTGATTTCTGCCCAGACAACTCTCTTGAGCTATCTCCTGCAGCACAACAAACAGGAGACAGTCCTGTCCTTCCCAACCACTGGCCTGGAGCAGGGATGCAGGTTTCAGTTCCCCAAAAGTTAGGGAGATAGAAAATATTTTTGCCATTTTTTTTTCAGCCTATTCCCTCTGCAGCAGACTATAGGGCTGGCACCTAGTGAGGACTTTCTTGCTGTTTCCTTCCATGGCAGGAGGTGGAAGGATAAGACAGGGGGAAAGAGTAAGAGGAAAGGAGGTCGAATTCATTCTTTTTATGAGGAAACTTCTCCCTGGACAACTAATCCACTCACAGGATAATGGCATTAATGTCTTCAGTGGGAGGAGCCCTCATTACCTAATCACCTTTGAGAGGCCCCACCTCTTACTCCTGTCCTGACCACTTAACCGTCACGCAGGCTGACAGTAGAGCAGACTGGTTAAGAGCCTAGCTGAGGGCAAACAGGGCGGATCCTGGCCCTCCTCCCGCTCACTAGGTATGGCTCTTTGGTCTAGTTACTTAATCTCACCTACCTCTGGTCAGATTTTCCTCATCTATAAAATGAGAATTATAGTACAGGTTGAATTTCCCATAGCCAAAATGCTTGAGACTAGAAATATTTGGGACTTCAGACTTTTTCTGGAGTTGGGAATATTTGTGTGTGTGTATATATATGTATATATATAATGAGGTATTTGGGGGAGGGGACCCCAGTCTAAACATGAAATTCCTTGTGTTTTATCTACACTTCATACACGTAACCTGAAGGTAATTTTATGTAATATTTTAAATACTTTTTTTTGTGCATGAAACAAATTGTGTGTACATGAGGTCAAGTTCGTGACATTTTCTACTTGCAGTGTCACATTGATGCTCAAAAAGTTTGGAATCATAGAGCATTTTGGAGTTGGGATTTTTACGTTGGGGATGTTTAACCTGTAGTTCCTATCTAGTAGAACTGAGGTGAAGATGAAATGAGTTAACCTAGTAGACAAGGCTGACAGCAGTGTTATCAGCCACTGTTAGTTACACATAAATTACAGTGTGCAATTTTGAGCCTAACACTAATTTTCATGATAAAGCATTACTTATTAATAAGTACTTTTAAACTGGTGGGTTGAAAATATTGACTTGAGCTACAATATTAAGGATAACAAAAGTCTTTTCAGTAATCTTCGAATGTAATTTTTGAAATTTAAATGTAATTTAAATTTTGTTCTAGAAAACAAAAATCCAAGAAAATGTCCCATTTCTCTGAAATTATAACAGTCAGGGCTTCATTTAAATGGGAGGATGAAGTCTCCGTTCTGCATATCACAGAAGAAAACATGGGCCATTTTAGGAGTCTGTCCCTTCTTGCTCAGTGCTCATCTCCCCTGCCTCCTACTGTTACCCAGGTTATTTGGCCTGGGAAAGTAGTCATGCAAGTTTAGAGAAAGAGAGATTGCACTGCTGAAGGAAAGAAGCGTAGTATCTAGCTTTCAAGTATGGAGTATACTACCTATCAAGTGGTGAAAAAGAATAGGATAGCTACCTTTTTAAAGTTCTAAATTGGTTAACTTTTCTCTAAAAACTAACAAATTAACCTAAACAGCTACAATAGAAAATGTTTATACATACGATCCAGAACCAAATATTCTACCTGTCATGGCAATGATTATACCATGAAAGGAAAGGCGAATCAGCCGTATGTGCCTTCTTGTATATAACTTGTCCCTCCTGTCTGTGTAGGCAAAATTACTTGCAGTTAGCGGTAGAAATTGCTGTATGTTAACTGATCTGCATTCAGTGCTGAATATAACTTAAACCACTGCTAGGACTTGAACCATAAAGGCTTCCTGCACGTTAATGTGGATTTCCTTTAAGTCAAAATGTTAGGAGGAGACAAGAGTGTTTGAAATAAAGGTATTTACCCAAATAAAATCTAAAAGGAAAATTTGAACTCTCTCCTCTCCTTGGTTCCTCACTCCTGTTAGCTATGAAGCTTGCAGTTTTCCATGAAGCCTTAAATACCTAGAGCGGCCTCCCCTCCTCTTCACCTCTCTACCCTCCCCAGGCCCTTGCCCAGGATGTCCTAATTTGTGTTTCTGCAGCCTCTGGTAGGTCATCTTGAGACCAGAGGTCTTTCCAGCATAACTTCAGTACTACTGCTAGGCCTAATCTTTTTAAAATGTTACTTTGGTCTTGTCTTCTTCTCTTTCTATACTCTTATGAGTATAAAGTATACTTTGGCTTTAATTTTCCCAAGTTTGCAGATGACTGCTTCAGTCCTGACAGGTCTCCTGAACTCCCACACAAACACCAGCGTCTTCCTGCTGATGACCTTACGTTTGGAGTTGCTACCGTCACACTCAGAATCCTACAAAGGCAAATGTCACCTTATTCCCTGATCAAGTCAAAGATTTCTGTTCAGGGCACTGACTTTCATTCAGTCACCTGTGCTAACAATCTAGAAGTTACTGTTGGCTCTTCCTGTGTCCTCAGCAGCACAGCCAACTCGTGGGTCCTGGCTAGACGGTGTTGCTCCCATCTGCCCTTCCTTCCCTGAGTTCAGGTCTTTTGCCCTTTTGCTCAGATGATTGGGCTGGGCAATATAATACCGCATATTGAGGTCATAAAAAGAAAACATGAGAAAACTTATATTTTTAAGATTAAGCTTCTCTAATCTTTGCTATAGACACTAGAACCCTTACCTGGTCCTTAGGTTTCATGTTCTTGTGTCAGATAGAGTGATAGGAAGTCTCCTGAAGGCATACGAAGAGTTCCACTATGATTCGCTGTTTCCTTGCTATGAGTTCTTTTCAATGGGCCTAAATTTATAAAAGCAAGACTTCAAAATAAGAGGTCATCACTAAAATGGCTAGGCAAACCTTTTGTACCACACAGGAGTTTTCTGGGTTTTATCCGTGGCCAAGTATTTAAAAAAAAGTTATACATTTTTTTCTTTCCACTTATAGGCGAAAGCGTCATGGGTTGGATTCTGTGAAGACAAATTCTGAGACACATTCTGCAGGATGTTTATTAGGACACACCTCGGTTTCAACCCCTGCAGTGAGAAGGATAAGAAGGAATTAGACTGAGCAGAAGACAAGCTGAGATGCATTTCAGGCCAGAGACTGCTTGGCTGACCCCATGGGAGCTCTGGAGTGAGAATGGCCCTTCTGAGTTATCTTCAGTTGGGCCAAGATGTCCAGATCCTGATATTCCTGCATGGGACAGTCACTGGATATGGGCCATCCCAGAAAGGGGGGCATACAAGGTACTGCCTCAAATGCCACCTGCATTCCTATAGCTGGAACACAACCAAGGTAGAGGGGGCTACATCTGGGTGGTAAATCACAATGTACAGCTCGCAAAACAAGTGTACCAAGTTTGCTGACTTCCTATGGTCTAAATGTTTGTATTCTCCAAAATTCATATGTTGAAACCTAATCCCCAATATGATGGCATTAGATGGGGTCATTGAGATGTGATTTGGTCAAGAGAGGGAACCCTTATCAATGGGATTAGTGCCTTTATAAAGGGGATCCCACAGAGCTGCCTTGACCATTCACCACATGAAGACATAGCTAGAAGGCAACCTCTGCAGATGAGGAAGTGGGCCTTCGTCAAACACTCAATCTGCCAGTATCTTGATCTTGGACTTCTCAGTCCCCAGAGTGCTAAGAAATAAATTTCTATTGGTTATCAGCCACTTAAGTCTATAGTATTTTGTTCTAGAAGCTGGAATACTTAGACACTGACCTTTTCTGCAACAAGAGTGACTCTCTAGCATACTATGTAGTAGATGTTTTTTGGATAATAACTACATTTAATCTGTTTCCTCAAGACACAGGGAATGTTTTATTAATAAATGAGAAATTTGGCTCAGCACCCATAGCATAGTGGTTAAGGCACCAGCCACATGCACTAAGGATGGCGAGTTTGAACCCCACTCAACCTAGCTGAACAACAACTACAACAAAAAATAGCAGGGCATTGTGACAGGCACCTGTAGTCCCAGCTACTTGGGAGGCTGAGGCAAGAGAATCGCTTAAGCCCAAGAGTTTGAGGTTGCTGTGAGCTGTGATATCAAAGGACTCTACCAAGGGCAACATAGTGAGACTCTCTCTCAAAAAAAAAAGAAAGAAAGAAAAGGAAATTTGTTACTTTAGAAAGAAAGTCACCCTGTGGAGAGAGTATTGGGGAAAGGAATGCATACAAACATTACCACTGTTAGATAATTTAAGCCCATCTTTGCAAAAGCAGTAGTGAGAAAGAAAAAAGATTAAAGTCCCAAATTATAAAACCATGTTACCTATTTGTATGCAAGCATGGGCACAGAATTATTTCATATTGCTTAAAACTTTTCTAAACAAGGTTTCTGTGAATTTATAACCTATTAACATAAAAACAGCACAAACAACATCTCTAGTGTGCAAGAACAATGTAGGAAAGGTGGAAATTTGCTAGCTGAATTTCAGTACAAATCTCTGTGTAATACATGAATGGGATTTTAAAGACATGTGTCACAATTCAAGTCAGTCAGACATGCACTGCTTTTATTTGGATCTTTGCATCTTTTTGAGGTATTAAGGGAAAATTGTTTCTCTGTTCGCCACACTGCTGACACTAGATGAGTGTGGATGTGTGGGGCGGGGGTGTCCATGCCAACCAATTCTTCAACTCTGTAGACACCAATGGGATATCCTACCATTCAATTCTGACACTACCCAAAGTTAATATAGACTCCTCAGGTTAAAGGCTCAGTCCCACAAGACTGTTCCCTCTTCAAATGCCTCCTACAACAATGAGGTATAAAGTCAGAGGTTCTCATGATAACCCCTCAGGTTTCATAATTTGCTAGAATGGCTCACAGCACTCAGGGAAACATTTTACTTTCCTTTATTGGTTTATTATAAAGCATATGATAGAGGATACAAAGGAACAGCCAGATGAAGAGATATAGCAAGGTCTGGAAGGATCCTGAGCCATAGGAGCTTCTATTTCGGTGGAATTAAGGTACATCACCTTTCAAGCATGTGGATATAGTCATCAACCCATAAGGTCTCTGAACCTGGTGTTTGAGGGATTTACATTTCATCATGTAGGTGTAACTCTAGTCCCTCCGTCTTCCCTAGAGGATGGGGATAGAACTGAAGATATACAAACTTCTAATCATGGCTTGTTCTTAATGGTGACCAGCCCCATCCAGGATCCCACCAAGTGTTGATTTATTAGAACAAAACACTCTCCTGTCACCCAGGAAATTGCAAGGGATTTAGGAGTTCAGTCTCAGGAACAGAACAAAGGCTAAATATTAGAATAAAAGATGCTCCTAGCACCCCTATTGCTCCAGAAACTTATAGTTTTAGGAGGTCTGTGTCAGGAGTTGGAGGCAGAGACCAAAAATACATTTCTTATGTCATAGATATCTTTTAAAATGATGATAAAAACATTATTCAGGTAAACTAAATTTGAATAATTGAACTGCTGAATCTCAAGTATTAATCATTTTCAAAGATCTTTTTAAAGCAATGAAGACTATTTGGTGATTGTAATGGGTTGATTTGTGTTCTACAAAAAGAAATTGAATTCCTCGTTCTCCTGTCCCTAGATTGACATTATTTGGAAATAGAGCCATTGTAGATATGATTGAATTAAGGTCCTATAGGTGGGCCTTTCTCTCATCTTACATGACCTGTGTCCTCATAAAAGGAGAGAAGCCAGAAGAAGCCAGATAAGGAAGAGGCAGAGACTAGATTTATGCCCCCACAAACCAAGGAACATCTGGGGCTACCAAAAGCTGGGAGAGAGAAGGAAGAGCCTCCCCTGGAGTCTGCATAGGGCTCATGGCCTGCCAGCATCTTGATTTGACTTCTGGCCTCTAGAACAGTGACAGAATAAATTTCTGCTCTTTAAAGCTACCCAGTTTATACCACTTTGTACTTTGTGGTTTTAGCAAACTAATACAGTCACATTAAAAATTTTCCCTGCCATTAAAATTTTAGGTAGGGGGAGTATCACTTCACTCATTGTAGTGCACGGGTGCGTTTTTAACCCACAGAGAATTCTACATAGTCGGGTAATGGAGGCTGACTTGCAAATTAACTACAGTTTTAAAGTACTCTATTTTCCATAATATTTCTGTAAAACTACCAACTGGAAATTACAACAGAAGAGTACTTTTCTAAACCCAATCCTACTCATATTTTATACACTATGTCCTAGCTGTGATCTTTGGTGCAAAAGGCAACAGTTAGGAAAAAAATAGTTTGTACCAGTTTTAAGAAGTATCTCTTCGGGTTTTTGTAAATAATTTTAACTCAAAATTACTACTTTCAATACAAAAAGTAAAAAGTTTTAAACTTAAATATTTTAGCTTTTCTCCTTTTAAATTTCTTTCTCATACCTTTCATAATGTAAAAGTAACCAATGTGCTAATTTGTAAAAACAAATGTATTAAAGGTGTGCACTGAAAAATTTTTATTTTATTTATTTATTTTCCTTTTTTAATTTTTTTTTTTTTTACATATACATGTGTTTATTTGGTACTGAAAAATTTTTAACTGAATATACTAAAGAATGTTTGAGCATATGTTGGAGATTGTGTTTGAAAAGTTATCTGTAGAAATAATTTGAGGCCTAGAATGGTGAGCCTCTTTGTTTCTGCCAGGCCTTGAGGCCACACCGTACTAATCCAGGATTCTCTTAATCCAATTTCAGAATTTGAACTTTTCTGGGTCAGCCAGATCAGTCAAAGCCAACCCAGGATGCAGGTTTATTTTCTGGCCCCCCTTTGTTCTATGGTGTAGCCTTTTGGTGTCTGAGCCCAAAGTGCTTGGGAATCTGGTAGCACCACGAGCCTGTGAGTCCAGCTTCCTCTTCAGCCCCCAGAGCTGTGGAAAGCACCGGCCAGCAGCGTCATAGCTTTAGGACCTTTCACCATCCCCCTGCTCCCCGGCAAAAGAGCGTCCCAATGCCTGGCTCGTATTTCTGATTTTCCATTTCTATTTTCTCCCCAGTCTTGGCTCAGTTATTTCTCATTGTCTTATTAGCTCTTTGATATTTGTAGAAAGATCGTTTTTTTAAATTCTGCTTTTTTTTTAAGAGTTTATTCAGCTAGAAAATAACTAGGCTATCATGACCAAAAGCATATTCAAAAAATGTTTAAAGACCACTTTCTAAACTATGCCAGTGATTTCTTCACTCTCCAATCTTTTCTCGTCTTCCGTTTTGCTGCCAGATCAACATTTTTCAAACACTATTCCCGTCAAGTTATTTTTCTGCTTAAGAAACAAAATTCCTCAATGACTCTCACTGTGTGGTCATGCTATTCTATGTCAATTTAGTCAATCTGGAATGTCCCAGTATTTCCTTTCCTGTTTGTTTCTGGATTAGTGTTGGCCAAAAGAGACATGCTGGGTGATATTTGGGAGGTCCAAATGAAACAGCTGCCAATTTTTTTTAATGTTTTGATGGCTGGTGGAGAGCGCTAGGCATATTGTCACTGAGCTGCAGCTGGTTCACTAAATTGGCAAGGAAAAGCACCTCAAACCACTGTTCTTTCATGTACTAGGCTGAACAGACCTGTCCCTTCGAAATTCAGCATTCACCAATAACCTCAGAATGTGACCTCACTTGGTAATAGAACCTTTGCAAATATAATTAAGTTATATTACAATAAAGTCACGCTGGATTAGGGTGGACCCTACATCCAATGACTGGTGTCCTTATAAGAAGGTCATGTAAAGATACAGATGCACAGGGAAGAATGCCAGCTGAAGGTGGAGGCAAGATTGATGCAGCTTGCTGAAGGAATGCCAAGGATTGCCAGCAGCCACCAGAAGCGAGTGACGGGCGCATGGAGGCTGGAAGCGGGGAGAGGCAGATGTCAGTTCCAGTTAGTGTTTGCTGAGTCCAGTCATCTCCATTGGTCCTACTTGGCCCTAGTGTTTCCAGTTTGGCCTTGCCCTTGTCCACATCAAGCGTTCCTTCTCAACCACTGGTTTAGCGACTGTGGACACTAAACAATAGACACAGAAGCAACAGCTGCCTCGTCAGCTCCCACGATTGCCTAAGATTTAGTTCCTGTAATAAATCCCTTATTCCATCCCACTCCTGGTGATTTTGCTTTTCAAACCCTGACCGATAGATGCTTTTTCAAATTAAGTGAAAATGAACTGAGTGAAACTGATCTTGCTATCCAGTGCCTTATATGATATTAAAATATATAGAACCTCCAAAGCTCACCACCTTCCTACATAGACCACATGCTTAAATTGACCTAATTTCATAGATCAGATATGCATGTATATAGCAGCACAGTAGGCCTAGTTCCTTACATTGACTACCTCCGTAAGCTAAACACCAGTGCCTCGGGTGGTGAACTTACAGAGGTTCTACTGTATTAGGTTATTAAGATTGAAATCTAGAATTTACCAAGGACCTCCTTAGTACAAGGTGGGGCTATGTTAGGTAAGCTCTTTATATACAGCACCTAATTCAATTCTCAAAACAACTCTATGGAGAAGGTAATAGAACAGTGGTCCTCAACCTTCCTAATGCTGCGGCCCTTTAATACAGTTCCTGTGGGTTGCGACCCACAGGTTGAGAACTGCTGTAATAAAGCCTTGGTACTACAGTTGCTACTTCAACAACGTGGGGGTTAGGGACATCAATCCCTCAGTCAAAAATCTGCATATAACTTTTAATGGCCCCAAATTAATAGCCTACTGTTGACTGGAATCTTTACTATTAATAAGCAATCAACACATATTTCATGTTATATGTATCGTATTATATTTTTTTATTTCAGATTAATATGAGGGTATACATGACAGGTTACATTGTTTGCATTTGTTAGGTAAAGTTCACATTGTAGTTGAGCCTTTCACCCAAGGGGTGTGCTATATATTCCTAACATCGCACCCATTAGGTGAGAGCTCACCAACCCCTCTTCCTCCTCCCCTGTATTCTTATCTTATAAAAAAGTAAGATAGAGATTAAAAATGTTATTAAGAAAATCATAAGGCAGAGAACATACATGTAATTCTTTTTCATTAAGTAGATGTAGATTATCATAAAGGTCTTCATTCTTACTGTCTTCACATGGGGGTGGTTGATCTTGCTACCTCAGGGGTGGCAGAGGCAGGAGAAAATCTGAGTATCCCTGTTTACTATATATGTATCATATGTATTGTACATATGACGAATGTATACATTTGTCAACTTAAAAAGATAAAATTATTTTTTCCCATTGATACAGTTTAAAACATAATATAAAAAAAAGAAAATCTACGTATAAGTGGACCTGTATAGTTCAAACTCATATTATTTGAGGGGCAACTGTATTATTATGCCTATTTTACAAATATAGGTAACAGGCTTAAAGAGAGGAAGTGATTCAACCAAGTCAAAATTCAAACCCAGAGTACAATTACTAAACAGGAATTCTCAACCAGTATAGTCTACCTCTACTCCAAATTCCTTAGACTGAAAGGAATTGTTCTTTTCCGTGGATTCCTCAGGACCTTAACCATCCCCTTCCCCAAATGCACTCATGACATTAAGACTTTGCTCATGCCTTGCCCTCAATCTTCCCTTGTCCTCTGGACTTTTCCTGTCTATGGTCCAATAGAAGGAAAATTTTCTTTAAAGTCAGACTGACCTGGCTTTGGATGTCAGTTCTATTCGTTACCTATTACCAAATTTTTTTTTTTTGAGACTATGTAGCCCTTGGTAGAGTGCCACGGGGTCACAGCTCACAGCAACCTCAAACTCTTGGGCTTAAGCCATTCTGTCTCAGCCTCCCAAGTAGCTGGAACTACAGGCACTCATGATAATGCCAAGCTATTTTTTGTTGTTGCAGTTGTCGTTGTTGTATTTTTAGTTTAAACCTATATTTGTTCAAACCTGCCAGCCTCAGTGTATGTGGCTGGCACCCTACCCACTTAGCCATGGGTGCTGCACCTATTACCAATTTTTTTAGAGTCACTAGCTTTGATCTCCTCTGTAAAGTCTTCTATTATACATGCAGAATATTTAATATGGTAATTTATATACATGTCTAGTTCCCCTGCTAGACTATGGATTTTCACCTTTTAAAAATCTATAACCCACAGTAAGAATATATTTTGCACTCCAGGTCAATTCTCTCTCACATACACAGATACCCCACAAATACATACACCTATTTATATATAACTGAAATAAAAGTTCTATGAACAGTTGTCCTTCCTACTTGTGATACACACTGGTATCTTCTAGTTCTTTTTTTTTTAGGGGACTGGTCAAGACTCTCACTGATTTGATTTCATGACACACAGATGGTTCTACATTGAAAAATACTGAGTGAATATTTTGGGCTATTTATATCAGCACATTTTATTTTGTATTATTACTGGCAAGCACAGTGCTTGGCACAAAGTAGGTGTTTGGTAAATACTTGAGGTAAGACTGGCTTTTCCTTAGAGACTGGAGTCTTGTCTTGGCTACCTTGTATCCACTGCACGTTTAGTATAGTTCTTCCCATAGTATTTAGTGAACAAATGGCTAAAGTTCAGGCCAACTGCCAGGCTTTAGAGATCAAACAGTTGGATCAATATCTGACAAGCTCCTACCATGTGATAATACATAAATTCTGCATCTGTGTCTTCTCTTTCTTATCTTAAAAGTAGTATGGGAGCCAGCGTGATGCTCCCATAGCACTCTGGGAGGCCAGTGGTAGAATCATTTAAACTCATGAGTTGGAGAACAGTTTGGGCAAGAAGGGGACCCCATCTCTACTAAAAATAGAAAAATTAGCCATGTATTGTGGTGGGCGCCTGTAGTCCTAGTTACTTGCGAGGCTAAGGCAGGAGAATTGTTTGAACCCAGGAGTTTGAGGTTGCAGTGACCTAAGCTGAAGCCATGGCATTCTAGCCTGGGCAATAGAGACTCTGTCTCAAAAAAAAAAAAAAAAATAGTAGTATGGGATTGCTGCAGAAACAATGAATGATGTAACTTGAGAATCTGAAAAAGGAGTAAGATACCTGAAGGCCAAAGTATCACCTTTATTCATAATAAAGGCTATATTGGAGAACATACTACAATAATATGCAAGCCAGCCAGGCCTGTTAATTCAATTCTAAGTCAAAGTATGGAGGGCAGACCTCCCCCTGTCGATGGCCTATGTGGATACAAAGCAGCTCATATGCAAGGAATGTGGAAGGAGAGAAGTAAGCACACGTAGCTATCTTTCTTAAATTTACCAATTAAGTCACTCCTCCTCTGACCAGGACAGAGGGATACAAGCATAACGAGACCAGACATATTATTATATTAATTGAGTTTCTTCCCTCCTAGAAGGAAATAGCAGTGGAGAGGCAAGTGTTTCCTTGTAATAGTCAGATATGGGAAACAAAGTTTATACATATACTTATATGTAAGTATATATGCTGATACGGTTTGAATGTTGGTGTTCCCTCAAAATTCATATTTTGGAGCCCAATATCTAATGTCATATTATTAAGAAGTGGGGCTTTTGGAGTTTGCAAAAAAAAAAAAAAAAAGTGGGGTCTTTGGGACATGATTAAGTCATGAGGGTCCCATCCTCATGAATGGGATTAGAGGCGGGGCACTGTGGCTCACACCGTAATCCCAGCACTCTGAGGCGAGGAGAGGAGGTAGATCACCTCAGCTCAGGGGTTCAAGACAAGCCTGAGCAAGAAGGGGAACCTGTGTCTACCAAAAATAGAAAAATTAGTTGGGCATTGTGTTGAGTGCCTGTAGTCCCTGCTAAGCCCAGGAGTTTGACCTTGCTGTGAGCTATTAAGATACCATAGCACTCTACAAGGGCAACCAAGGGAGATGTCTCAAAATAAATAAATAAATAAATAAAATTAATGGGATTAGTGCCCTTATCCCTTAGGTTGGAGTGAACTCCCTTACCTTTTCTATCTTGGGAGGCCACAAGAGGTGCCAGATAGCCCTGACCAGACACTGTATCTGCTGTTGCTCCTTGATTTGGATTTTCCAGCATCCAGAACTATAAGCAAGCAATTTGTTGTTTATGAACATAGACATATATGAACATATACATATTTATGAATACTAAATAACAATATAAAACAGCCCAAGAGATATAACAAGATAGGCACATTGCTAAATGTAGTTCCTATCAGTGTCTAAGTCTGACTATTCATCAAAATCTGGAGCACATTAAAAAATTACAGATCCTCAATACTTCCTTCCTCACTTTAAGTCTGCCTGGGATGAAAAATGGGCCTCTTTTTTAAAGCTGCCTGGGAAACTTCAATGTACAGGTAAGACTGAGAACCAATGGTTTAGAGGAGCTAGACAGATGTCTCATGGGGGAAGAATGTGGACAGACATTGCAGAAGTAGAAATGAAGTAGTCAGAAAGGAAGGAGCAAAGCATTTCAAAAAGGGATGAGAACAGCAGGGCTCCAGAAATAACTGGTTCAGGAGTAACCTTCAGACTATTTTTGCAAACCCTTATAGAATTTATCCTTGGGAAAATTATCTGTGCTAATGTATATGGCAAATAATAAGACAAATGAAAGCATGGTTTAGCGTAAAAGACTTTAGACTTCTTAGAGCTAACAGACTTTGTTTCCTGGCTGTGTGACTTGGTCCAGTCCCAATATCCTTCACACTTACTTTCTGCAAAGGCTGATACTTCAGAATCTCTTCTAAATATTGGACTTTGTCAAGATAGGAGTTCCTAAAACTTTCTGGAGAGATGCTTGCACAGTCTTCCTCAGTCCAGGAAATGGCACCGTAATTCACCTAGAAACTTGGGCTAAACACCTGGGAGTCATTCTTCATTCTTTTCTTCCTCTGTCCCCCCATCTAATTCATCAACTAATCCTGATGATTCCCTTCTAAAATGTACCTCAAATCTGTCATCTTTCACTAACTCCACTAACTAAGATTAATTTAATCTTAATCCAAGCCACTACCTTTTACTTAGATTACCCTAGATCAGGCATCCTCAAACTACACCCCTTGGGCCGCATGTGGCCTGCCTAGGACATTTATCTAGCCTGCAGGGTGTGCCTAGGACATTTAACCAGCCTGCCCCGGTGTTTTGCCCCCACGGCTGCCTGTCCTGCTTAGCAGCCAACTTGTCCCAGGGCCCGCAGTCTGGCTTCCAACAGTCTGAACTGGCCCCCTGTTTAAAAAGTTTGAGGACCCCTGCCCTAGATCTTAGATTAGGTAAGTCTTGTGTGGGCCCGAGAACTTGCATTTCTTTCTTTCTTTTTTATTAAATCATAGCTGTGTACATTAATGTAGTCACAGGGTACAGCGTGGTATTTTCATACACATTTTGAAATAGTCTCATCAAACTGGTCAATGTAGCCTTCATGTCATTTTCTCAATTATTGAGTTAAGACATTCATACTCTGCTTTTAGAAAGATTCACTTGTACCCTTGTAGGATAAACTATAGAAGTGACCCCTCCAATCACCCTCCCTCCATCCATCTGCCCCTCCCCTCCGCTCTCCCTCCCCATATTCTAAGGCTAAAACTAGGTTATAACATTCCTATGAAAGCTATAAATTAGTTTCAAAATAGGGCTGTGTACATTGGATACTTTTTCTTCCATTCTTGAGATACTTTGCTAAGAACATTTTCTAGTTCCATCCATGTAAAGAGAACTTGCATTTCTAACAAGTTCTTAAGTGAGGCTGATGCTACTGATCCAGAGACCACTGAGGACCACTGCTTTAGAACAATGGTTCTCAATCATGAGTGAACATTAGAATCACGTGTGAGCTATAAAAACCATCCATGCTTGGATCCCACTCCTAGAGATTTCGATTCATTTGCTATAGGAATGAGATTTGGCCATCTGTAATTTTTATTTCTCTCTAGGTGATTAAAAATCAAATGTGCACCCAGGGTTGAGAAACACTGTCAAGGTTTAGAGCAATGGACAAGTTTGTCTGCCGCTTGTAGCTGTTCCTATTACCAGGTATGCTTTTCCTCTAGGTCCGGAGTCCTCAAACTATGGCCCGTGGGCCACATGCAGCCCGCCTAGGACATTTATCTGGTCCGCGGGGTGGTTTTGCCGACGCTTTCAGTCCTGCTTAGCAGCTGACTTGTCCCAGGGCGCAGTCCAGACCTCCAACCATCTGAGGGACAGTGAACTGGCCCCCTGTTTAAAAAGTTTGAGGATCCCTGCAGGTTTTTCGATGGCTCCTTCTTGTCATTCAGGACTCAGAATAAACACTACTTCCTTAGGTAGGCCGTCCCTGATTCTCTTGACCTAAAATATCATAAGATCACTATCTTCATCACATCTCCCCGTTTTCATTTCAGGAATTAGCAGTTCCTGAGATTTCCCTATTTATGTGTATTGTCTGTATTTTTCCATTGTAATACAGTATAGTATCTTGAATGCAGGCACCTTGTTTGTCTTATTCACTGTTCTATCCCCAGTATTTAGAACAATGTTTGGTAACTATAGATATTCAATAGGTGTGAATGAAAAGAGAAAAGAAAACCTTTAAGAAATTCTTCTGTTATTTTCAACTGGCTTTTACTATAACACTTTACTTATGCAATCTAATAGAACCATCCATGAAAAAAGTACAAATTGATTTTTTTGTAAATGTATCTTAATCACGCTGGGTTCATTCTGTCGTCAGAGGACCATACTCAGCAAAGAAATTCTCTCTTATTGTATTTCCAGATATGGCTTTGGTTCATAATGCTGCCTCTTAGGGAATAAAGCTCACACAGTAGGGCAGCTAGGATTGCAGCTTAGATTTGTTTGTGGAGACAGAAGACAGGAAACAGTAATTACCAGAAGAGTAGAAAGTACTGCAGGGACCAGTAGTTACAGGAAAATGTGAAAGCTGTGATTCCTTCTAAAAGAGGGACCCATTTATCCTCTTCCCTTATGATATTTTTTTTGAGACAAAGACTCACTATGTCGCCCTCAGAAGAGTGCTGTGACATCACAGCTTACAGCAACCTCAGGGCTTAAGTGATTCTTTTGCCTCAGCCTCCCTAATAGCTGGGACTACAGGCGCCCGCCACAACCCCCGGCTATTTTTTTGTTGCAGTTGTCATTGTTGGTTAGCTGGCCCGGGCAGGGTTCGAACCTGCTAACTTCTGTGTACGGGGCTGGCGCCTTAACTACTGTGCACTTCTTTAATGAGTGTAACGTGGTGTAACTGGGGGGGTTGGCGATAGAGTATTTGATATTGTTAAAGTGTCTTATTTCACAGAGGTTTGTTCAAGCCAGAGCAGCAAAAATCTTCAGCTGTGGGTCACCTGTCGTTTGGTCTCAAGGAAGCAGCTGAATCAAACTTAAAAACTCAGGTAGGTGAATTAAGGGCATTATAGATGTCCTTAAGTCACCCGTGGGTTACTTCTGAAAAACATTACCCATGAAAACACAGAACACAACTTCCGTCTGGGGGAAGGTGAGGGGGAAGGAGACTCTTTGTCCCTGGCCCCTCTCTTTGACAGAGACCTGAGTTACTTCCTCCCAAGTACCTAATCTTCGCCCCCAGCAATGGGGCTGACTCAAGAGCAACCAGTTTTTCAGGCGGTCACCTCCCCTTTCCTCCCTCTGCGTACTTGGTAGATCGCTGCTTGAAATCAGACGACTCTGAATGTGGAGTAATGGTTGAAATCTCACTGGCGCCTCGGCAGGCAGGAAGCCAACTCCGCGGGTTCCGAGAACCCCATCCCGCTGCCGACTGAGAGCGGCGATAGCTTGAGAAAGACCAAAGGCAGAAGGGGCGAGAGGGAGGGGGAAGCAAAGCCCCCAGAGCCGGTGCATTCTGGGAGTTGTAGTCCGCACAGGCCAGCGCCCTCCCACCTTCACCAGGCTCCGCACTCCATTTCCCAGACGTCCCCGCGCCGCGAAGAAGGCGAGTGGAGGGGGCGCGCGGTGATGAGCCGCCACGGGGAGGGGGCCTGGGGCAGTGAAGGAGCTGCGGCTGCCGCCAGGAGACATTGACATCTGGCGTCTTTGGGGGCCGCGGGACCCTCAGGCGGGCAGCTACGAGAGTCGCGTGTTTGTCTTGTGCTCCTGTGTTGGTCATCTCTCTTCTCCACAGGCGCACAGCGTCTGACATGGAAGCGCGTCTGGCCGTCGTCTGGGTCTCAGGATCCCGCGGCCCCGGCTCCCCGGAGCGATGAGGGGTTAGAGACGCCCTGGGGCCCGCCTGCTTCGCGCGCCCTGGTCGCCGCAGCGAGAAAGAGGGCCGGTCGGGCAGACAACTCGCGGTGCCCGCCCTTGCGCCGCCCCGCCCCGTGGGGGCGCTGCCGAGGGGGCGTCCGCCGCCCATGCTGCCCCGGCGCCCCGCCGCGCCTGGCGCCCGCCGCTGAAGCCCAGGACACGCCGCCAGCCAGCCGGCGCCCGCGGTCCTGAGCAGACCACCCTCCCGGCAAGATGTGGCACAACGTCGGGCTGACCCTGCTGGTGTTCGTGGCCACGCTGCTGATCGTCCTGTTGCTGATGGTGTGCGGTGAGTGGGGGCGTCCGCGGAGGGGGCAGTTGCACACGCCAGGTTGCTGACTTGCTTGTTTTGTCAGTTTTTTAAAAAAACGAGGATGGACAAGTGTCTTGAAATCAACTGTTGCCCCCATACCTCTCAGGAGCGAGCGCAGAGGAGATGTGTCCCTGACCCATGGCAGGCCCGCGGGCATCCTGGAGAGGGAAGGGACGGGATCCAGAGCTGGGCATCTTGACTCTGAGTAAAGCAGATACAGCCTCACTGACAGCGTCTGCTCTTGATTGCCATTCTAACCACAGTCTGCCCAGATTTTAACCTTGGCCTGTATTCGAAGGTGAAGTGATTGGTTACTCCTTTTTCTTTCTCACAGGTTCTGACCTTAATGGTAATGAGAGGTTTCACGACCTTTATTTAATCAGGGAGTGAGTTGGGTTTTCAGCACACGTGAAATTGTTTGTTTATTCAGAGTTCAGGCTTCAACTAAATTCCAAGTGGAGGTGTTGAGACCAGGCACAACTGAAAAACAGCGGCTATATTAAACGTCCCAGGGTCAGGTAACCTAACCCTTAGTTCTGTAATAATGGTGCTATTTTGTTTGCTGTGGGTATTTTCCTTCTTGGAATGAGAGGACATTAAACTTTCTTCTCAAGATAATGTTAGTGCACTTTTATCTCTTTTTGATTTCTTTATACACAGTAACTGATAACTACAGGTCTCTTAGCAAAGTGGCTGATTGTTGTGAAAATGTGGAAAGTGTTGAGAACAGATGTCAGTGAAATTATTCATACTTACAAGACTGAAGTATGGGTTCAGGTTTATGCAGTAATTGGTCAGAATTCATAAAAATGACTGTAGTCTTACTCATTACACAGTGTACTAATAAATGCTTAGTAGAACTTGAAGATAGGTGTGGGGTTGTGCATATGCATGTCTGTGTATTTGTATTTATATATCTGTATGTATATTTAAAATTTGTTATGTTTTATTATGACACCAGAGTTAAAGCTTTTAATTTGCAGCCCTTCTTTTCTGATAAGATAAAGCAGTTGAAGAACCTTCTGTAATTTTCTGCTCATGATGTCAGCATTTTGAGCTAACTGTAGATGTTTGAGGTTCTTGAAGTAAGGAAAACCAGATCCTTGTGACTTGTTTGCATGCGGGGAAGGAGGAAAGCACATGCTGTCCTTTCAAATTTGAACTCATAATGGACATGGGGATCTGACCCTACTACACCTTGGATAGAATTTGCCAAATTTACCCCTGGGGCATCAGAATTCCTAATTGCTCTCTCCTCTCTCAACAGCTCTTTGATGGTTTAATTTTACTCATTTTTCTAAAAGTGCCTTTAGTTTTTGAAAACATTATGGAATAAGGGGTAAAGTGGACTAGGCAAAAAGAACATCTTCTTTAGGTTGGAATGGTCAAGAACTAATGATCTGTGAAGAAGTGATCCTAATACATTTTTTGTTGGGAGAACTAATAATGGGGGTAACCTCATGTTTTGGAGAGCGTGGGGCAGAGACTTGGGGAGAGGAGGGAAGGATCTGACCAGACTAGAGAGAGAAAAGTAGGACGCCTTTTCTAGGACTGCCATAACAAAATACCACAGGTGAGTATGTTAACAAATCTATTTTTTCACAGTTCTCTGGAGGTTAGAAGTCTGAGATTGAGATGTTAGCAAGATTGATTTTTTTTTTTTTGAGGCCTCTCTCCTTGGCTTATATATGGTGGTCTGTCTGTGTCCTCGCATGGTCTTCTCTCTGTGTGTGTCCCAGTCTCTTCTAAGGATCCAAGTCACTGGATTAGGGCCATTAGATAGTCATCTCTTCTTGTGTTTTCATGTGGTCTTTGTGTCTGTGACCCAATCTCCTCTTATCAGGATGTTAGTCATTGGATTAGGGCCTTCACCCTTATTACCTGATTTAACCTTAATTACTTCTTTAAAAAAGCCTTATCTCCAAATACAGCACAGTCATATTGGTGGTTAGAACTTCAACTTATGAATTTTGGGGGAACATACAAGCACCATGTCTTTAATACTGAGTGAAAGGTAGGGACTAGCTGGATAGCTTAGCGTGTAAGCTCCTAAAACAATTGTTCTTAACTTTCTGGTGGTCAAGAGCTTTTTTGAGAATCTGGTGAATGCTGTGAATCTTCCCATTTTTTAGAAGAAAAATGCACCAATACACCCACCACCCACTCCCCTGTTTCAGAGGTTTCATGGACTCCTCTTCCTTATTCCCAAACTTGGAGATCAGATTAAGAGCTTCTGCCCTTTGGGCTGGATCTCCTGTTTTCTAATTTTATTCAGTTTAGCATACTGAGTGCTGAGTGTCTGCTAGGCACTGGGAACAGAGAATTTGGACAGGGTTCTGTCCCAAGGAATTCATACCTTAGTTTGCTTGAGAATTCTGACAGACTCTTCCACATAGTGAATTATGATTTCAAATTTTAGGTTCCTAAGGAGGTTTTCCTTCTCTGTATTGAACGGTCTCTGCTTACTCACCTCTCATGGATTCTAAAATGTTTTCCACTGCTGCTGTTCACTGAAGCTACTTTGTCAAGGTCAATAACAAATGATGTCCTTATCACCAGCTCCTGGTAGGCACTTATCAGTACTAATTGAACTTAACCTGTTATAGTCATTCTCTACAGTGGAAGTATGGCATAAAAGTATTTCTTTGACAAGCATTTCTTTTGCTTTTTGTATGCTGTACTTCCATGGTGTTCTTCCTACCATAGTGGCTATTTATGTTTTCTTAGCTTCTCATCCACCAGAATTTCTTAAATTGTTAAACTACAACCTACAATAGGAGGAAATATATTATTCCTAGCACATTCATAAGTATATAAACTATGTTTATCCATCAGTTTACATCTTCCTACCTATCACCTGTCTCTGAAATGAAAAGTTTAGGGACTATTGCTTGCCTTTACTCCATGAGATGTTTCATTTTCTGCTTTTATCTTCATAATATACAAATATATTTATATTTTCTTTTTCCTATTCTTTCTCTATGGTATCTTATCTAATCCTAGAGACTTAAACACCAACTGTAACTAATGACTGTAAAATGTTTACCTGTAACTCTCACTTCTTTCTTTTTTTTTGAGATAGAACCTCAGGCTATTGCCCTAGGTAGAGTGCTGTGATATCACAGCTCACAGCAACCTCCAATTCCTGGGCTTAAGCGATTTTCTTGCCTCAGCCTCCCAAGTAGCTGAGACTACAGGTGTCTGCCACAACACCCAGCTATTTTTTGGTTGTAGTTTTCATTGTTGTTGGACAGGCCTAGGCTGGATTCAAACCTGCCAGCTCTGGTGTATATGGCTGGCACCTTAGCCACTTGAGCTACAGGCGCCGAGCTTGTAACTCTCATTTCTCTCCTAAGCGCCAAGCTCATGCATCAAACTTTTTTATTGATATCCCCAATTGAAGATCTAATAAGTATATCAAATTTAATATACCTTAAACAAAACTCCTTACCTCCTGTTACTTCCTCAATCTTTCCCATCTGCGGTGTTACCTGCTTCCACTCAGTGGTTCCCGCTAAGGACTTATGTGTCATCCTTGATTTTTGCCTCTTTCTAGCCTTTGCCCCTAAAGCACATCGACTTCTGTGTGCATTTCACAGAATTTCTAACTTTTATACCTTAAAAAAATTGGAAATATTTTATCTTCTCCATGAAGAGAAAATACTGTCACCATCATCTTTGGCTTGCTTTCTTTCCTAACTAGTCTTTTTTCCAACTCATCTTTCCTTTATAATTTACTTTTCACATACTAGTCAGTTTTTTATAAAGGAAATAGTTCACCAAAGATTTTTAACAGAAGAACTATAGTTTCAAAAGTCCGTAGTACTTATCAAAGGTAGTTCCTTTCAATCCTCAGTTTCACTATTATCCTAGTTATTCCATATTTCTAAATAACATACTCATTGCTATCTATTGTTTTTTGAAATTTTAGACATTATTAACCATGTTAGATTCCCCATGTTTTCCCTGCTTGCTTTTAATAACATAATTTTTGGTTAACTTAATAGAATTTATATTTTGCTTGTGTAAATATTATTCCTTGGTAGTATAATATGACCATATCTCATTTTCCGTGAACTTAATACATACTTGCCTTTTAAATTTAATTTAAATATATAGTATTACCTTTTTGTATGTACTCATTGTTATTTGTCGCCCTCCCAAATGTTCTATAATCTTATAGCCTTCAGTAATATTTCTTCTAACCAGTCCCAGAGCCCTCCTTCTCAACAACTGTATTCTCCTACAGAAAGCTGTACTTTCTCTGCTATCCTGTTTTAGACCCTGTTTTTTGGGTCTCATGCCATCTTTCTCAGTTTACACTCTTGTTTTGTTGGAGCACATTTCCTAATAGCCTTCTAAGAAAGAGCGCTTTGAAAATAATTTTGAGCTAATGGCTGAAAATGTCTTTTTATTTACTATCCTTATACTTGATAGTTAGAATATATTTGGGATTGTAAATAACTGTCATTCAGACTTTTGAAATTAGTATTGCATTGATTTCTAGGACAGATTTTAAGAAATCTGTTGCCTTTTGTTTCCTTGTCCTTGGTTTCTGTTTCTTAATGCATTTTGGGTAGCCTTTTTTATCATTGTTATTCTGAAACATATCTTTTTATCTTTTATTTTCTGTTTCAGTTTCTTCCTTCCTCTTTCTTCTGGGAGATATTTTGGGTTTTATCTTCTCTTATACTGGATTTCTAATGCTAATTTTAGCTATCCAGTTTTTCATTTCCAAGCTTTCTTCTCTGATTATTGCTCTTTTGCAGCACCTATTTGTACTCTATATATGCAGTATCCTATCTCCCTAAGCTTGTTACAGGTTTTTGTTTTTAGAAAGTGTTTGCTCTTCTCCTTACATTGTCTATGTTGTGCATGAGTTTTTCTTTTCTTTTTGTATTTTTTTAGAGACAGAGTCTCACTTTGTCACCCTTGGTAGAGTGCTGTGGCATCACAGCTCATAGCAACCTCCAGCTTTTGGGCTTAGGCAATGCTCTTGCCTCAGCCTCCTGAATAGCTGGGACTACAGGCATCTGCTACAATGCCGGGCTATTTTTTTGTTGCAGTTTGGCGATGGCTGGGTTTGAACCAACCACCCTCAGTATATGGGGCCAGAGCCCTACTCACTTAGCCACAGGAGCCACCTGTGAATGTTTTTTTCTTTCTGCTTATTTGCTTTAGACTCTTTTCTTGATTAGAGGTTTTCTATAAATGTTTAGTGACCTGTTCTGTGTTCATATTTAAAGAGCGAGATAGTAAGAGAAGATGATAAATTCTGTGTCGGGTTTGCAGTATACTTACCGCAGTAGGATGAACAGTGACTTGGCCTCTTCTCTAGGAGTATCCCCAATTGTCTGTGTCAGCAGATCTATTCTCTGTGGGTATTCTGTTTCTCTAGACAGGAATTCTCTCATTTCCCAGTTGGGTGTGGTAAACTTGGCTGTCTCATGAATAGACTTTCAACCAATCCTTTTTTCTCCCCTCTCCTCTTTGCACTCCAGGTCCTTATTTTTTTCCCCATGGTTCTTCATTTCATTTTGGCTCCAGTTAGCCCCTCTCTACGATCCAGATTTTTGTTTCTGTTCTTTTCCTTTGTTAGTTGAGTTGCTGCTTGTCCTTGGAGTAATATTTGTTTTTTTTTGTTTTGTTTGTTTTTTTGTTTTTTGAGACATGAGTCTCACTGTTTTGCCCTTGGTAGAAGGGCAATGACATCACAGCTCACAGCAACCTCCAACTCTTGGGTTTAAGCAAGAGTTTTGTTTTGCCTCAGCCTCCCAAGTTGCTGGGACTACAGGTGCCTGCCACAATACCCGGCTATTTTTGTTGTTGTTGTTGTTATCATTGTTGTTTAGAAGCCCTGGGTTGGGTTCGAACCACCAGCCCTGGTGATGTGGCCAGCACCGTAACCACTGACGTATGGACATCGAGCCCTTGGAGTAATATTTTTAAATGTCCCTTCTTGTTTAAATCTTCAGATGATTTCCCATTTTCCTTGAAATACATCCAGTTGTCTTACTGTGGCCTCTAAAGAGCCGGGTGATGTAGCCCCCACTTACCTCTTTGATTTCATCTCTGGACTTTTTCCCACTACTACTAACATTCCAGGAACAAGCCAACCTTTTAGGGCTTTTGTCCCCAGTCTTCCTTTGGCTCTTCAAGTGGTTGGTTGTTCTTCATTCAGGTTTCATTATAAACATCATTTTAGAGAGACCTTCCCTGACCACTTATAGTAGTTTATTCACTCACTTTATCTCATTTACCCATCGTTTTCAGAGCACTTAACACTATCTGAAATGAGTTGTTTGTGTGTATAGACTGTAAGCTCCATGAAGTTGTAGACCTTACCTGGCTTGCTCACTACTCCATCCCTGGGCTTGAAATAGCATGTGGCACATAGTAAATCCTTAGAAGTTTGAAGAGGGAATGAAGAAAGATTCCTCAGTTTAAATTATTAAATTCTCATTACAAAGAAGTCTTAAGTGAGGCACAAATGACAGTTCCCTCTTGATGGATAGCCCTTATCCATCAATAAAATATACTTTATGAGCTTCATATTCATTTGCTATGAGTGGTGGTCATGGGAGTCTACAAATTAATAAAGCATAATCTCTGCCTTTGTGGACCTCATGTTCAGTAGAGAAGATATTCATATAGCAGGTAAAGGGAGTTAAAACCTAGGTTTCCATTCCTTTCTCAGGTTATTTACCTAAGGGTCCAAAAGCAATTAGCACCCAGGCTCACCCCTGTGATATAATTTAAAATATATTTGGTCTTTGTCTCTGATTTCTGGCATAAAACCCACGGAATTTGAGTGGTAGGAATGTTTTTTGTTTTCAGACCCTTCTGTCCTGGCCTGCTTTATGCTAATGCCTCAGGGTGACTCAGCCTACATCCCTTGGTTAGTTAGGCTGATCTCTAGAAAGACCAAACAGGTGATTAGAAGGTGGGATGTTTACAGCCTCACCTCTGACCTTCAGCAGGGAGGCTGGAGATTGGTTTATAAACACTGTTAAACAGGGTGGTGCCTATGGCTCAGGGGGCAGGGCACTGGCCCCATATACCAAGGGTGGAGGGTTCAAACCTGGCCCCAGCTAAACTGCAACAAAAAAGTAGGTGGGTGTTGTGGCAGGCACCTGTAGTCCCAGCTACTTGGGAGGCTGAGGCAAGAGAATCGCCTAAGCTCAGGAGTTGGAAGTTGTTGTGAACTGTGACACCATAGTACTCTACCGAAGGTAATAGATAAAGTGAGACTCTGTCTCTACAAAAAAACCAAAACAAAATGTCAACAATGAGCATGACAAGCATTTCAAACTTGGCATATCTGTATTCCAGACCTTGCTCTTTATAGCCCTCTCTATTTTGGTAAATGGCAACTTAATCCTTTCAGTGAGGCTCCCAAACTTTTCTGTAAATGCTAGCCTCTCTCACATACACCTGGCCTCTTTCCCCTTACTCTGGTTTATATTTTCCTATAGTACTTTATTATAATCATCAGACAGATAATGTTGTAATAAGGATACTATTTGGAGCATAGTAAGTACTCATGAATATTTGTTTTTGTTTAATTTCAGGTTAAAAATGAGGATACAAACAACTAAATCACAATATTTGAATTTGTTAGCCAGAGTCCCCCTTGTAGTTATGTCCTACACCCAAAAGTTGTGTCATACACCCCTACATTGTGCCCTTTCAGTGGGAGCACCCTAATTCCCTCTCCCCTCTTCCCTCTTCTTCATTCTCCCTCCCCCAACTTGAATCAAAATGAGTTTTTCTCCTATGTGGGGGGTGAATTAGATCATCTATTGGTTTTATATTGGTATTGAGTACATTGGATATTTGCTTTTCCATTCTTGTGATACTTTACTGAGAAGGATGTGTTTCAGCTCTGTGCAGGTTAATACAAAAGACGTGAAGTCACCATCTTTTTTATGACTGAATAGTATTTTGTGGTATGCACATACATATCATAGTTTGTTAATCCATTCCTGAGTTGATAGGCAGTTAGGTTGTTTCCATGTCTTGGTGATTGTAAATTGAGCTGTGATAAACAATCTAGTGCAAATGTCCTTATGATAAAATGATTTTTTGAGGCAGGAGAATTGCTTGAGCCCAGGAGTTGGAGGTTGCTGTGAGCTGTAATGTCATAGCACTCTACCCAGGGTGACAGCTTGAGGCTCTGTCCCCCCCCAAAAAAAACACATTTTTTTTTCTTCTGGGTAGATGCCTGATAGTGGGATTACAGGATCAAATAGGAGATCTAATTTAAATTCTTTGAGGATTCTCCATATTTCTTTCCAAAGAGGCTGTATTTGCAGTCCCACCAACAGTGTAAAAGTTCCTCTCTCTTTACATCCCTGCCAGCATATGCAACTTTGGGATTTTGTGATATGAGCTAATCTTCTTGGGGGTTAAGTGATATCTCAGGGTGGTTTTTATTTGCATATCTGATAATTAGGGACAATGAGCACTTTTTCATGTTTGTTAGCTGTTTGTCTGTCTTCCTCAGAGAAGGTTCTGGTCATGTCTCTTGCCCAGTGATAGATGGGTTTGTTGGCTCTTTTTTTATTGGTTGGTTTGAGTTCTCTGTAGATCCAAGTTATCAAGCCTTTGTCAGATTTGTAATATGCAAATATATTTTTCCATTCGGAAGGTTATCTATTTGCTTTGATTGGTTTGTCCTTAATTGTGCAGACTTTTCATAAGTCCCTTTTATTAATTTTAATTGGTGTTGCAGTTGCCATGGAAAGTCTTTTTCATAAAATCTTTCCCTAGGCTGACATCTTCAAGAGTTTTTCATATACTTTCTTCTAGGATTTTTATTGTTTCATGCCTTAGATTTAAATCTTTATCCATCTTGAATCCAGTGGTGAAAGGTGTGGATCAAGTTTTGGTCTTCTACTTGTAGTTTCCAGTTCTCCCAGCACCAACTCCATGAATGTTTGAATGAATGAATGAATTTTGAGCCCTTGAATAATTGGCAAGGATGAGATTATAGATGTATACAAGAGGCATCTAAATTGTGAAACAATATATTTTGCCTCCAGAATTTATGCTTTCTTATGGGCAATGGGGAGCTAAGAGTTTTTATTTATTTATTTTTTTGAGAGAGTCTCTATTTTGTCACCCTCTGTAGAGTGCTGTGATGTCATAGCTCACAGCAACCCCAAACTCTTGGGCTCAGTGATTCTCTTGCCTCAGCCTCCCATGTAGCTGGGACTATGCCACACTAGGCACCTGCCACAATGCCCAGCTATTTGTAGAGATGGGGTCTTGCTCTTGATCACGCTGGTCTTGAACTCATGAACTCAGTCAATCCACTGGCTTTGGCCTCCCAGAGTGCTAGGATTACAGGCATGCACCACTGTGCCCAGCTGAACTAAGAGTTTTTAGCCAGCATTTAACAAAAAAAATTTTTTTTTTTTTTGTAGAGCTAAAGTTTCACTTTATCACCCTTGGTAGAATGCTGTGGCATCACAGCTCACAGCAACCACCAACTCCTGGGCTTAGGTGATTCTCTTGCCTCAGCCTCCTGAGTAGTTGGGACTATACTTGCCCGCCATAGCACCCAGCTATTTTTTGTTTGCAATTTGGCTGGGGCTGGGTTTGAACCCACCACCCTTGGTATATGGGGCTGGCACCCTACCCACTGAGCCACAGGTGCCGCCCAGCACTTTAAAATTTTATAGGTTGCTCTAGCCACAGTATGTGGAGAGAGGGAGGTTAGAGACCAAGAAACTAGTTAGGAGATTAGCATTAAGTGACCATGAAAGTTTGAACAGGCTTAGAGTTGGTGGTAGCTTTGTGATTGTAAGGTGACTCACCAGTAGTAATACCACTCATGTTCTCAGTGTTTTTCACTGTGTGTAGAACCATGTAGGATTTGAAGTCTTTGGACAGAATTAAAACCCAGTCAACATAGGTCCCAGAGGAACATCTGAAGTTGTGGGCCTACATGAGGAAAGAGTAGTTACTTGTCATCAGACCCTCCCTTCTTCAGAGGTTGTCTTGGTTGTGTCCCCCAGTTCAGCCTGACCTGATAGACCCCCTGGGCAGACTATAATTTTCAGGCCTGGTCTAGTACCCACTCACAAGTTCCTGCTGTGCCTACCAAAGTTAAGTAGTTAGTGAAACAGAACAGAGTTGGATCAAGCTGATCTGTGATTGTGTGGTCAAGTTGCACAGTTAGTACCCACTTACTAGCTGTGTGACTTGAGCAATGACCTCAACCTCTCTAATTTTAGCAAGCAGGCAAATTCGCAGTAGTCCAGGAATACTGAGGATTGACAGTGATGCTTCTGTTTATCTAGTTTCACATTGAGGTACAGGTGAATACATATGAATTAATTGATGTTGAAAAATAGAATTAAAAAAAAAAAGAAAAATAGAATTTTAAAGATTAACTATGGTGTTAGAAATTTAAACTATCCTTAGATCAACGTGATTAAACTTAGGATAACATACATTTCAAAAATAATAGTAAGATAAGGTAAACTGTATTGATTGCAGAAAAGTGCGAACAAGTTTTACAGCTTGGTTTTCATATAATCTGCAAAGATGTGTTAAAAAATAAACTTTGGCATTAAAAAAAATTATAAACTTCAAGCAGTTGCGACTCTAACAGGGGAATTCAAGGAATAAAGTTTTATAAGGTGTGCATGAAAGCAAGACACAAAATATTTGATGGTTAGAGAGTCTTTAGCTGTTGGTTAGTTAAGCTTAAATTTTACTTGAGTGTTTACTCCAAGTTGGGTGTCACTTGGCTTGTGTAGGAACCCAGGGTGCTAAAGTTGTCTCAACCTAATGGCCTCTCAGCTAATTATTCTAACGGGTGCTTCAGGAGTTTGACAGATAATTGTTTCTATTTTCTGATTTTAGTCAGCTTTATTGAAGTATAATATAAAATTTAAAGTATACAATTTGATGAGTTTTGGCAAATGTATACAGTAGTGTGACCACCCACAATCAGGATACAGATCATATCCATCACTCCAGAAAGTTCTCTAATGTCTTTTTTTTTTTTTTTTTAAACAGAATCTAATTCTGTTGCCTTGGGCAGAATGCCATGGTGTCATCATAGCTCACAGCAACCTCAAATTCTTGGGCTCAAGTCATCTGCCTGCCTCAACCTCCCAAGTAGCTGAAACTATAGGCACTTCCCAGAGCCCTGGGCTATTTTTTAGAGACAGAGTCTCTCTCTTTCTTAGGCTGGTTTTGAACTTGCTTGCTCAGGCAATCGGTCCAGGTTGGCCTCCCAAAGTGCTTGGATTACAAGTGTAAACCACCACAACTGTTTTTATGTGAACCTGTTTTCATTTCCCTTGGGTAACTTTGTAGGAAACTGCCAAACATTTTGCATTGTCAACAGCCATGTGTGAGAGTTTTGGTTACTCCAAATCCATCTCTAACTTTAGGGATTGTCTGTCTTTAATTTAGCCAGTCTGGAGGAAGGGTAGTAAATCATTAGGGTTTTGATTTGTGTTTCCTTAATGACTAATGGTGTTAAGCATCTTTTCATGTGTTATTTTCCACTTTTTCTATCTTCTCTGGTAAAATGTCTATGCACATTTTTGCCCACTTCAAAATTGTGTCATTTGTTTTTTGATTATCAAGTTGTAGCTATTATTTTTTCTGGGTACAAGTCTTTTATTAGGGAAAAGTTTTGCAAATATTTCCTTCTAAACTGTGGCTTTGCTTTGTTTACTTTTTGTGTCTTTTATTTTGTATTTTGTGTTCCAGTCCAGCTTATTAATTTTTTTGAGTATAACGTGTTTATTTTTTATTTTTATTTATTTATTTATTTTTTAGAGACAGAGTCTCACTTGATTGCCCTTGGCAGAGTGCTGTGGAGTCACAGCTCACAGCAGCCTCCAATTCCTTGACTTAGGTGATTGTCCTGCCTCAGCCTCCCGAGCAGCTAGGACTACAGGCATCCACCGCGACGCCCAGCTATGACATGTTTATTTTTTTAAAAAAATTTTTTTAATTGCTAAGTAAAAATTATAATTTGTGGTGTACAACATGATTTGAAGTATGTATACATTTTAGAATGGCTAAATTGAGCTAATTAACTTATGCCTTACCTCACATATTTATTTTTTGTGGTGAGATCAGGTTTTTTTCCTTTCCTTTCTTGCTTTTTGAGTCCTAAGAAATTATTATTTACTCAGAGGTCACAAAAATTTTCTCCTGCATTCTAGGACTTACATGTTTTAGATTTTACCTTTAGGTCTGTGATTCACCTTTAAGTAATTTTTGTCTGTGGTTTGAGTTAAGAAGTGTTTCTTTGCCTGCCTGCCTTCTTTCGTTTTACCTTCCTTCCTTCCTTCCTGTCTCTGTCTCTCGTTCTTTTTCTTTCTCTCCCTCTCTTTCTTCCTTCCCTCCCTCTCTTCCTTCCCTCGCTCTCTTCCTTCCTTTCCTCCTTTTCTTCATTCCCTCCTTCCCTTCCTTCCTTCCCTCCCTTTTTTCTCCCCTCCCTCCACCTCCCTCTTTCTTTCTCTGTCTCTTTTTCATTCTCTCCCTCCCTCCCTCTGTTTTAGCATCATTGATTGAAAAGGCTATTCTTTTCCCAGTGGGTTACTTGATACCTCTGTTGAAAATCAGTTTATCCTGTATGTATGAGTTTATTCTAGACTCTGTTCTGTTTCTTTGAATTATATGTCTATCCTTATGCCACTTGTGTAAGTTGTACAGAGTTGTTCTTTTTCAAAATTGTTTTGTGTATTTTAGGTCCTTTGCATTTGTGTATAAGTTTTGAATTCTTTGCATTTCCTTATAAGTTTGCCATGTTAACAGTGTTGAGTTTTCCAATCCATGACCCTGTTATATCTCTTCGTTGTGTATCTTTCAACATTGTAAGGTCCTAGCCAGTACAATGAGGCAAAAACTAAAATGAATGTGAACTAAATTAAATATAATAAATGAATTTAGTGGATGCATTATTACATTTAATTTTTATGAAGTTCTTAAGATTTTCTACCCACAGGCTTGTGTTAACTGCAAGCAAAGATAACCTTACCTATTCTTTTTCATGTATGTGCGTGCACGTGTTTGTATGTTTTTTCTTAGTTTTGCCTTATTGTACTGTTCTAGCGCCTTACAAGCTTGAAAGAAAGAGCATATCTTCTTTCCTGATCTTTTGGAGCAAAATAATATTCAGTGTTCTACCATTAAGTATGTAAATGGTAAAAGACTTTTACCATTAATCCTAGCTGTAGGATTTTTGTAGCTGTCAAATTGAGAAAGTAATTTTGTCTTCTGTTTCTACTTTGCTGAGATTTTTTTTCTAAATAGATGTTGGATTTTTTTTTTTACAACGCTTTTTGTGTATCTAAGATGATTGTGTGCTTTTTCTAAGTCTGTTAATATGGTGAAAAGCAGTGAGTTTTGTATATTAAAGCAATTTTGCATTCTTCAGATAAGCTCACTTTGGTCATTACTTATTTTTCCCTTTTTATATTGTAGGAATTAATTTACTAAATATTTAAGGTGTTTCTATTTACAGTCATGAGGAAAGAAATGTTTGTACTTTTATTTTTTATTTAATTTTTTACAGTAGCCTTTTATTTTTAATACCTATTATGCCATGAATTCATAGGGAAAAGGTTCCAGCAGCTCTGGGGAGGCTCCTTTCCATTGAATGTGACAAAGCTTGCTATACCTATTATGCCGTGAGTTCATGGGGAATAGGTTCCAGCACCTTATGTTCCTGTTCCATCTGTTCTCTTGGTTCTCCTAGTTCTCCTGTGTGCTATGCTGTATGCCTATTATGCCATGAATTCATAGGGAATGGGTTCCAGGAGCTTAGGCTCCTTTCCATTGGTTTTCACAAAGTGTGCGTCTCTGGGTGGAGCAGGCTGGCACTTCAGTTGAACCCAGGTACTTCTTCATTTTCTGAACATTTTGCTTCATGCGTTTTAGAAGGCTATCTTGGCTCTTAGATTGCTTAATATGCTCAATATGAATATTAATCCTCTTGGCAAGAATCTTGCCCTTACCTTGTTTGTTTACAATAATGCCAATAGCATGCTTGGTAACCCTGTAGACTCTTCTAGTTTTGCCAAGGTAATATCTGTGTGACATGCGTTTTTGAACAGTACCCGTTCCCTTGAGGGTCTATAGTATCACTTTTTTTGTAGATTCACATGTATGTAACCAAAGGAATAACTCCATGTTTTCTAAAAGGCCTTGAGGACATGTATTGGGTGCCTTGCCTCTTTCCCTTTGTGTTTGTTATTTTGGTGAATTACTAGAAGATGGCATCTCCAGAGGAAAGCTATTTGTACTTTTAAAGGCCTCTGTCTGGTTTTGTCAATGAGTTGGAAACTATTTATTTTGATATTTTTTTTAGATGTGTTTGCATACAATTGGTATATTTGTTTTTTATTGATGTGTAACAGATTCCCACAAATTTAACACCTTTATTAGCTCACAGTTTCTGGGGTTAGGAATCAGGGCCTGGCTTAGCTGGGTCCTCTGCTGCCTGCCTCGTAAGTCTGTAGTCAGGGTGTTGGTGTGCCTACATTCCTTTCTGGAGGGTGGGGGTTCCTCCTACAAGCTCAGGAGATTGTTTGCAGGATTCAGTTCCATGTGACTGTAGGCCTTGGAGTAGCTTCCTCCTCCACACCAGTAGAATCTCTGACACCAGGGCAGGCCATAGTTTTCTCTTTCAAGCCTTTTACCTAATTAAGTCAAGCCCACCCAGGGTAATTTAATTTTTGAGAAATACAGAGTCAAATGATTGCGACCTTAATTACATCTGCAAAATCCCTTCACCTTTATGAGATAACATACACTAATAAAAGGAGTAACTATTTGATCATGGTTGCCATATTCTGTTGGTTAGAAGCAGGTCACAGGTTCCACCCACACACAAGGGGAGGGTCATACGAGGATTTCACAAAGGCCTGAGGTATTGATGTTACAGGAGTGTGTCTGCCACAGTTGGCATAATTTCTTTCTTAATGTTTGGTGGAATTCATCTGGGCCTGGACTTTTCTTTTTGAACGGTTTTCAATTACAAATTCAGATTCTTTCCATTTATTTCTTCTTGAACCAGTTTTTGTAGTTCGTGTCTTTCAAGCACTGTGTCATTCAAGCTTTGTGTCTGTTTTTGCTGAATTGTATAATTTACAGGGATAAAGTTTATAATATTCCTTCATTAACCTTTTAATACCTGAAGGATATGTGGTGGTGTCTTCGCTTTCATTCCTTATCTCGTTTGTGTCCTTTTTTTAAAATTTATTTTTATTTATTTTTTATTAAATCATAACTGTGTACATTAATGCAGTCATAGGGTACAGTGTGCTGGTTTTATATAAATTCAAAATATTTTCACCAAACTGGTTAACATAGCCTTCATGGCATTTTCTTAGTCATTGTGTTAAGACATTTATATTCTACATTTAGAAAGATTCACATGTACCCTTGTAAGATGGACCATAGGTGTGGTCCCATCAATCAGCCTCCCTTATACATTTTGTTGATCCACTGCCTACCCAGGAGGTAGCTTTAGTTTCATTGATTCTCTTCTTCCTATTGTTTGTCCATATTCTATTTCTTTGATTTATAAACACACCTTTCTTGCCTTCCTACTGCTTATGTTGAGTTTATTTGTACTACTTTTTCTAGTTTGCTTCTGGGGAAGCTCTAACTATTGATTTTTAGACTTTTTCTCATTTAATGATAAAATTTTTTCCATGTATTGCTTATGATTTTTTTCATTTGTATTCAGTTTAAGATATTTTCTAATTTCACTTGTGATTTCTCCTTTGAAACATGAGAAATATTTAGAAGTATGTTGTTTAAATTTTGAATATTTGGTTTTTAAAAGCTATTTTGTCATCAATTGATTTCTTAAATGTATTCTGTATGATAAAATTTGGGAGGATTTACCCTTCAATTTAATGAGTTATTTCGTAGAATATGGTCTATCTTGGTGAGTGGTCCAAATATAGTTAGAATGTTTCTTCTGCAGTTGAGTGGAATGCTCTGTATCTCAGGTCAATTTGTTTGATGGAGTTGTTCGGTATTTTTGTGAAAGGGCACCAGCAGTTCTCACCATAGAGTAGCCACTGTATTACAAAGTAGGGATCTTTTTTTTGAGACAGAGCCTCAAGGTGTCCCCCTAGGTAGAGTGCCGTGGCATCACAGCTCTTCCAACTCCTGGGCTCAAGTGAGTCTCCTGCCTCAGCCTCCCAAGTAGCTGGGACCATAGGCACCCGCCACAATGCCCAGCTATTTTTTTTGGTTGCAGCCATCATTATTGTTTGGCGGGCCCACGCTGGATTCGAACCCACCACCTTAGGTGTATGTGGCTGGCACAGGCGCCGAGCCCAGAGTAGGGCTCTTCAGAGCTAATGTTGATTCTGAAATGGATCAGTTGGTGAAAGTCATTCAGTCTTTAAATTCAAGGTTAATATTTTGGGAGGATGGATAAGGAAGAAGGGGAGGGAGGATGGAGGTTGGTTAATTTGTTTTGAGTATCTTCTCTGTGCCAGGTACTGTTTTAAGGCAGAGGGAACACACTGGAAAACACTGAGTAAGCCATATACTTCCTTGAGAAATCTGTGTCTCACAGAAAGACTGTACTAACACATTGAATGATGGAAGTGAACATGAGGTGCTGAAGTGATCACCCAAGACAGCTCATACTGAAGAAATAGTTTTGTGGAAAGATTTCATAGTTCTGTATTAAATATGCTTAAATTCTCAGTAACAGCGGTACTAGTCTCATGTCCTTGTAGTTTCCCTTAGTGGGTAGGAGGTTGGAGCCTAGAAGATGGTAAGTAACAGTGCCGGTATTTGAGTGTTTTATTATATCTAACATTGGTTTTTATCCATTATGTGTATTAACTTTTAATTACCGCACTGACCCTTTGAGAGAAGGTATGGTATCTATCATCCATGTTTTATAGAAGAGGAAACTGTTATAAGTAAGTTGTTGAGTTAGGATTCATGAGAGAGTAATGTGGCTCTAACATTCCTCTGAGATAGAAAAGATTATGATAATTACTCAGTTGATAGAAAATGAGGATTTGATTTAGGATAGAGAGTGGCAGTAGGAATATAGAGAACAAAACAGATGGGAGAATCTCTAGTACTGGGTTAAAGTAAGGAAGGGACAAAATACTGAAGAGGAACTCTGTCCTAGCAGAGATGGGGCGAGGAAATAGTACTCATTGGGAGATGGATACAGGTATGTACATACACACTTTTAAGATGTCTTCAGGCCAACCAGGTAAATTCCTTTCTAGGGCTCAAGATAGGTGGAAGGTATGGATAAAAAATTTGGTCATCTGTAACATAAGTGATATTTGGATCCATGGAAATGCTTTGATCACTAAAGGGAAAGAGAATAGAAAGAGGAGGAGAGAGATTGTAAAGGACAGCTTTAAAGATGTCTTAACATTTATTGGATAAAATTTTGCACGTGGAGGTCTTATGGTTTAACTTTATGTTGACTCACCAGTGGCAACTCCAGGGCCTTCTAGCTTTACCTACTGTGTCATTGAGAAAGTGATGTTCAGTAGAGGGGGCTGTGTAGAGGGAGAGGTTGGCTCTCTTTGGCTTAGTCAACTTTGTGGAGTAGGATATCTTAACTTCCTTCAGAGTAAAGTGAAAATAAGGTAGTAGGATTGAAAATGGAAGAGCTTTGTCCAAACATGATATTGGTATTGAGCCAGTCGGTTAATTATGTGGATTCTGTCATGAAGGTGAGATTATGTAACTCCATTGGAATGATGCCATAATTTACAAAGACAATAATTTGTGCTTATACTGCACCTGGGCTCATGGACTAAAAAGATCCTGGGTAGTGTCTTAGTCCATTTGGGCTGCTATAACAGAATACCATGGATGGGTGGCTTATAATCAACAGAAATTTGTTATAGTTCTGGAGGTCTGGAAAGTTCAAAATCAAAGTACTGTTAGATTAAGTTTTGTAAAGACCTGCTTCCTGGCTCATAGATGGCTGGCTTATTGCTGTGTTCTCATATAGTACGAGGGGAGGGATAAGGGAACTTGACGAACTGTCTCACATGTGCTCTTAACCCCATTCACAAGGACTCCACACTGTGACCTATCACTCCCAAGGGCTCTACCTACAACGTTGGGGATTAAGTTTCAATATTTGCCCAGCTATTTGGGAGACTGAGGCAAGAGGATCGCTTAAGGCCAAGAGTTTGAAGTTGCTCTTCCCACAGCAGCAGAGTGAGACTCTGTCTTAAAAAAAAGTTTCAATATATGAATGTTGGGGACCCACAAACGTTCAATCAGTAGCAAGTAGTGAAATCAGATTCTCATTCTCTTAATAGTGTTTTGTGTATTGGCCATACTTTAAAACTGAAAATCTGAGAAATTTGCTAAATTGCTGAAATTCATTGTTCTACCTTATGTAGCTGGCTTTCTTCAATAGTTGTGAGTCATTTTGAACTTTTATTTTCCTACCTGGAACACAGGAATAATAGTTGCTGGCCTCAGTCAGAAGGATTGTGAGGATTAAATGAGATGTCGTGTGTAGAAGCACTTTGTGAACTGAGAACTGTATAAGTGAAGGTGGTGAAATTACAGTTATCTCCTGGGCTTGTGGTGTGTAGATGGCAATGGTTCCTTGGTAAGTTCAGGTTCTATCATTAACCTTCTGTTGCCAGCATGTTTGTCTTGTGTGGAAAAACAACATACAGTGTGTTTCATGAAATTCATTTTTTGAAGTAGTGCTTAGTTATTGGCACACATAAGTGATAGCTCCTTTGATTATCCCAGAATTCACACCGTCTATTGCTGGCTAGTTTTTCATATATACAGTGCTTATCAATGTGAGGCTGGAGCTAAGCATCAATTCGCCTTTTACTAAATCCCAGACCTGGTAGCAGACATGTGTCTGTAGGTTAAGAGTAAGGTTTCTGGTGTGTGTGGATCAGGTTTGGGTGGCAGCACGTACGTGAACTATACTTCCACGAGAGGTCCTGTCTGCTGTCGGCATGCAAAATGCAAGGGAAGGGTTCTCTTTAGTAAAAGATAGCCTGAGTCTTAGTGGTTGTTCTTCCCCAGGCCCCTCCTCCTCTATGAACATACACACACCTGGGAGAAATCAGTAACTGGGGCGGGGCCCAAGGTCCAACTTAGGCTGGTTTATTCTTACGATAAGTTGAAATTCTCTGTCTGAACTAGTGATTCTTTCTCTTGTGTCTGTGGTGCCTCTCCTGCCAACACACACACCCCTGTTCTGTGATTTGGTGCTGTCTTATGACCAATAACGTGTAGGTAACGTTCCATTTCTCTTTTCTTATGTAGTATACAAGAGAATAAGTTCTGAATGTCTACACTACTAAACCATTCTGTTAATCAGACAGAATACTGTTCTCCTTGGAGCAAAGATACCATTTTTATGTCTAACTTCTGGCCATCTATCACTGGTCAACATGTCCACCATCCTTCTACAGCATCACCGCACTTATCAGCCATATCTGGTCAGTTGTTTTTGTAGCTCCCTTGACATACTTGCCTAGTCTCAGTGAACACAAATGTGGGTGTTACCTTTTCTCAAGTGGAGTCCTCTCAGGTTATCTGATCGTCTGTGTCCTGTCTTTGCCCTTTGGCACTCCACTGCGGATCCTGTTGTCCTATTCCCTGGCTCCCTAATTGGAAACAACACTCAAGCTTTTTCTTTACTACATCTGTCTTTTCCAACCTGTATGTGCGTAGAAGTTTCAAAAAAAATGAGTAAGTTTCAAAGACACAGTGCTTGGAAATTTATAGTTTCTAAAAACTCCCTAACATATTCTGAGGAGTTGCCAGTTTGAGTGATCCCTCTTTGAAGGCTGCAGTGTGATAATCACATATCTTTAAACAAGAGTCATTCTGTTAGATAAGAAATGCTTTTCAACATACCTTGTACTTACTGGTATTCTTTTTCTTTCTTTCTTTTTTTTTTTTTTTTGTGAGACAGAGTCTCACTTTGTTGCCCAGGGTAGAGTGCAGTGGCATCATAGCTCACAGCAACCTCACACTCTTGAGCTTGAGCGATTCTCTTGCCTCAGCCTCCCAAGTAGCTGGGAATACAGGTGCCTGCCACAACGCCCAATTTTTGTTTGTACCGTAGTTGTCATTGTGGTTTGGCAGGCCCAGGCTGGATTGGAACCCTCCAGCTCCAGTGTATGTGGCTGGCACTGTAGATGCTGAGCTATAGGCACTGAGCCAGGTAGTCTTTTTCCTAGAAGGAAGAGTATGATTCCCAGCCTCATCTGACCCCACCTTGTCCCCACTACAAATAGTTCCTCTGCTCCAGAGGTTGAGGACCTCTTGCTGTGTGGATATTAATCAAAGGTCATATTTTGTTGAAGTTTTAAAGGAATTGAGGCAGATCCCAAGATGATATCTTTTGTTAGATAGAATTGCCTGCCTGGGTTTTTTTGGTGGCTTCTATAGGAGAGGTCATCCTCTAGGAGCCTATTGGCTTGTAAAGGTGGAGGAGATAGCACGTATCTTTACTGAGGATCTTTCTCTAGGTCAGTGTGGTTCTCAACCTTCCTAATGCTGCGACCCTATAATACAGTTCCTTATGTTGTGGCGACCCCCAACCATAAAATTATTTTTGTTGCTACTTCATAACTGTAATTTTGCTACTGTTATGAATCGTAATGTAAATATCTGATATGCAGGAGACCCCCAAGGGGGTGGCAACCCACAGGTTGAGAACTGCTGCTCTAGGTTGTCCTATCCACTACTTTTTAATCTCTAAAAACACCCAGGGTCTGTTAGCGATAGGCCCTACCTCCCTGTTCACTATTCTTGCTCCTACCCCCAGGTAAGGCAGACTAGTTCTGGGTCTGATGTTTGACTCAATTTAGGGCAGAGATCCTCTGCCCTAGAGAATCTAGGCCTTAGAGAATTCTCTGCCTTATGCTGTCTCTGGGAATATGACCTGAGAAGTTGGGAAAACTGGGAAAGGAGCAGCAAAATATGAAGAGAAGCGTAGAGAAGAGTGCAGCAAGTGTGCAGAGAGAAGCAGATAATGCTGAGAGAAGGATCTCAGTTCAGGAGAACCTTATCCTTGTTCTAGTCCCTGGGAAGGGCACTTGCTCCACAGGCTGTGAGACATCCCTTAAGTGTGTAACAGATCCTCCCCCCACCTTTTTTTTGGTTTAGTTAAGTCTTAAGGATTCTGTAACTTGAACTAAAAGCTGCTATGTAACAGGAAATGAATTATGTGTGACTTTCTACCTTGTATTGAAAGATCAGTGAAAATAAAATACCACAAATGAATGGATCAGAGCCAGTGACAAGGAGTGTGACATAAAAGAAGTATGTGATGGGATAGTTTAAACTGAGTAACAATTTGGCTATTAGATAATATATGCAAGGTATTTCTGCACAGTACCTGTCTGAAAGTTTTGAAAAGTTATTCTTTTATTGATGTGTACTAATTGTTTATACATAGTATGTGTGGGGTACATGTGATATTTTGTTATATGCACACAATGTGTAATGATCAAGTTAGGATGAATAAGGTATCCATCACCTCAGACATGTATCATTTCTTTAAATGGGGAACATTTCATATCTTCTCTTCCAGATGTTTTGAAATATACAATGTTATTAACTGTATTCACCCAACTGTGCTATGGAACACTAAAACTGATTCCTTCTATCTGTTATTCCTATACCTGTACCCATTAGCCTACCGCTTTTCATCCCCTGCCCACCTTCCTCCTGACCTCTGGTAACAATCATTTTTTTCTTTACCTTTGTGAGATCAACTATTTTAGCTCTTCCATGTGAGTGAGAACATGTAATATTTGTCTTTCTGTGCCTGGCTTATTTTACTTAACATACAGTTATCCTACACCTATCTATGTTGCTGGAAATGATAGGATTTTGTTCTTTTTTATGTCTGAATGGCATTTCATTGTGTACATACCACATTTTTTTATTTATCCATTGATAGACATTTAGATTGATTCCATATCTTTGCTATTATGAATAGTGCTGCAATAAACATGGGTCTGTGAGCAGGTGTCTCTTCAATATGATGGTTTCCTTACTTTTGGGTATATACTCAGTAGTGGAATTGGTGGATCATATGTTAGACCTAATTTTAGTTTTTTGAGGAACCTGAATCCTCTTGGTGCCTTTGTTGAAAATCAGTTGTAAATAGGTGGATTTATTTCTGGATTCTCTACTTTGTTCCATTAGTCTGTCTTTCTGCTGCCAGTACCATGCTGTTTGGTTACTGAAGCTTTGTACTGTTTTGAAATCAGATACTGTGTTTCCCCGAAAATAAGACCTATGCAAAAAATAAGCCCTAGCAGGATTCCTATGCATTTGTTAAATATAAGCCCTACCCTATAATAAGACCTAGTGATGGGCGTGCATGCGTTTCAGTAAGGAAGACTGGAATACCTTTTATCTGCCACAGATAGACGCCATGTGTTTTGGTGCAGAGCGGTAAGGAAGACTGGAATACCTTTTATCTGCCATAGCTCCTTTCTCTGAGCCATTCGCACTTGTGCAGGTGCATGTGTGGTAACCGTGGTGGCAGGCATCCTGTTGCGCACGTGTGAACAGCTAGGGGAAAGGAGTTCACACATCACTAGTGCCAGCCCCACCAACAAGGTCGGCTCCCCCTGTCAGGTTTCAGAAGAAGATGACTTCACTGTATTTGAATAAATGTAGATTGCTGTATTATACTTAATAAAAATAAGACATCCCCTGAAAATAAACTCTAGTGTGTGTTCTTAAAAAATAAATGTAAGACAGTGTCTTATTTTCGGGGAAACACGGTAGTGTGATGCCTCTTACTTGTTGTTATTTTCATGTCTAATTAATGTAGGCATTGAATATCTTATTAGCACTTTTATCTGGCACAATAGTCTTAACTGTCGTCTTTGTTCAGTCATGCTTTTCCTGGTATATATTCATTGAAACTTTAATGATGGTGCTTTTCCCAAAATAAATGCGTTGTGTAGTTTTTCCATTCAAACTTGATATTTTTAGTATCATCTGTTGTTCAGGCTATTAAAATTCTTTAATAAACAGTCTGAGGTAGAAGCATCAGATCTGATCAATCCGGGGTACTGGGACATAGAGGCACCTCCCCTTCCATCTTTCTCTATTTCTCCCCAGAATTAAGCTCTGTAAGAACTTAGTTATTTTCGTGGAGACAACTTGTGGAACTTCCCTCAGTTTAGTGAATACCACTGCAAGTATCAACACTACAATTTCTCTCTTTTCGTTGCACTCCCACCCTCTGGAAGTTTCTGATTATCAAACTTCTGTGTGTTCATTGTGGGGAATATTTGGTAAGTGTTGGCCATTGTAAAAAACAATGACAACTACAACAACAACAACAAAATAGCCAGGCATTGTTGCAGGCATTTTTGTTGTTGTTGTAGTTGTCATTGTTGTTTAGCAGACCTGGGCTGTTCTTTCTGGCTGCCAAGCAGATGAACTCCATGTTTATATTAGGGGAATTTTCTACCTTATTTTTTAATTTTTATTATTTTGAGACAGTCTCATTGTGTCGCCCTTGGTAGAGTACTATGGAGTCACAGATCACAGCAACCTCACACTTAAGTGATTCTTTTGTCTCAGCCTCCCAAGTAGCTGGGACCACAGGCACAAGCCACAATGCCTGGCTATTTTTTTGTTGTTGTTGCAGTTGTTGTAGTTTAGCAGACCCGGGTTGGGTTCAAATCCGCTGGCCCTGGTGTATGTGGCTGAGCTATAGGTGCTGAGCCTCTCTACCTTACTTTTTTTTGGGAAACAGTGTCGCTGCCCACATGCTACCCACTACACATAGCCTACGTCCAGACAGGATAGGGAGAAATAAGCATACTCTTCAAGCTTGCTTATCTCTAGATTTGAGGATAAAAATTACAGTGGTATGGAGTCAGAGTGGTTCAGCTGGTGTGGGTGTGAGGGGAATGGGGAGTTTGGCATGGTAGCCGTAACTTGCTGCTGTGACCCCTCAAGTTTCTCTTACTGGCACCACATTCTGAATTTTGACTTGAAATTAAATCCCTTATGTTGTTTGGTTGCTGGCAGTGATTTAAAAATATTTCCTTTGTTCCTTTTATTAAAATTGGGGAAGAGAGTGTGTAATCTAGTTGAATGCTTTACATCCCAGGACTCTTGATAGCTACAGATATCCTCAGTTCCTTATTTTGTAGACTTCTGTGCTGACTTTGCTTTCTCATAACCATCGTAAGGGCACTGCAATATTTTATGATGGGAACCCACAGATGAGGCCCTTCACCATGCTATCTCTTCAGTCAAAACCCTTCCAGTCACCTTGCTTAGCTCTTCTTGGTGGTCAGTTTATACCCTGTAACCACTGTTGGAATCTTTGGTTCTAATGAGGTCAAGACCATTGTCTTTGAGGTGGATTATAATTCCTGATGGTAAATTCACCTCTGTGATCTCTGTGTAGCATTATACCTTGGTCAAATGAGTTCTTCTAACTTTTAGATTATATTCTCAAAACTAACCTAAGAGTTAGGAGGAATTTTACTTATTATCTGTTGAAATCAACTTTGGGCAAGTTAAAGGCATTTAAGTATTTAAAAAATACAAATTTAAAGAGCATTCATGATTTATTTACCAATTTGTTTTTTATTTTTCTGATTATCAAACCCATGTGTGTTCATTGTGGGGAAAATTTGGTAAGTACCCAGAAGTATTTTAGAAAACAACGTTGGTCCCTAAATTGATCTGCAGATTCAGTACAATACCTATCAAAATTCTTACTACCTTTTTGTAGAAATTGACAAAATGATTTTGAAGTTCACATGGAAATGCAAGGGACTCTTGCTAAAAAAAACCTTTAAAAGAACAAAACTGGTAGACTCATTTCCTAATGTCAAAACTTAACACAAAGCTACTATAATCAAGATGGTGTGGTACTAGCATAAAGATAGGGGCGGGTGGCACCTGTGGCTCAAAGGAGTAAGGTGCCAGTCCCATATGCCGGAGGTGGCAGGTTCAAACCCAGCCCCAGCCAAAAAAAAGAAAAAAGATAGGGATTAGGCCAATGATTGAGAATTCAGAAAGAAACTGTAATACTTATGGTCAAGTGCTTCTTGACAAAAGTGCCAAGATAAGGTAATGATGGGAGAGAATCAGCTTTTCAACAACTGATTCTGGGATAACTTGATCAACACACAGAAGAATGAATTTGTACCCCTCTCACACACCAGAATTCACAGAAGTCGATAAAAGACTTATATGATTAATAAGTGCTTTCTCAGATATGACATCAAAAAAGCACAAACAACCAAAGAAAAAGATGATAAATTGGGCTTCCTTAAAATTAAAAACTTTTGTGCTTCCAAGGACATTTTAAAGATAAATGACACCCCACAGTATCGGAGGAAATATCTGCAAATCACATGTGATAAGCATCTAGTATCCAGAATATATAAAGCACTGCCTGATCAGCTTGGCGCCTGTAGCTCAGTGGTTAGGGTGCTGAGGTTCAAACCTGGCCTGGACCTGCTAGACAAGAGTGACAACTACAACAAAAAAATAGCTGGGTATTGTGGCAGGCGCCTGTAGTGCCAGCTACTTGGGAGGCTGAGGCAAGAGAATAGTTTAAGACCAAAGGTTTGAGGTGGCTGTGAGCAATGACGCCATCACACTGCGGGCGACATAGTGAGACTCTGCTTCAAAACAAAAGAAAACTGCTGGATCTTTTCAGTTCAATAAGACAATCTGATTTAAAAATGGGCAAAGGAAATGAATAGCTACTTCTTCAAAAAGGTAGACATATGGCAAATAAGCACATGAAAAGCTGCTCAACATCATTATTCATTAGGAAAATGCAAAGTTGCACGATAGATTGCTTCACCCTGTTAGGATGACCATAATTAAAAAGACAGACAACGGGCAGCACCTGTGGCTCAGAGGAGTAGGGCACCGGCCCCATATACCAGAGGTGGCAGGTTCAAAACTGCCCTGGCCAAAAAAAAAAAAAAAAAAAAAGACAATAAAGGTCTTGGTGAGAATGTGGAGACATTGGAACCTTTTATGTTCCTGGTGGGCATGTGAAGTGGTGCAACTGCTTTGGAAAACAGTGTAGTAATTTCACTGGTGGATGAAGACAGTTACCACATGACCCAGCGATTCCACTCCTTGATAACAAATACCAAGAGAAATGAAAACACATATCTATGTAAAAACTTGTACACAAGTATTTATTGCAGCCCCAAAGTAGAAACTTTGCTGTTTATACTATCCAAAAAGTAGAAACTATCCAAATGTCTGTCAGCTGGTGAATGGTTAAACAGAATGTGATATATCCATACGATGGAGTATTTATTCAACAATGAAAAAGGATGAAGTACTAACAGATGCCACACTGTGGATAAACCTTGGAAACACAGGTCAAGTGTAAAAAGCCAGGTATAGAGGCTACAGATTGTATGGTTGCATTTATAAGGTGTGCTCACTTGTATGATTGCATTCATATGATGTGCTCACATTGTATGATTGCATTTGTATGATGTGCTCACTTGTATGATTGCATTCATATGATGTGCTCACATTGTATGATTGCATTTGTATGATGTGCTCACATTGCGTAATTGCATTTGTATGATGTGCTCACATTGCGTGATTGCATTTATGTGATGTGCTCACATTGCGTGATTGCATTTATATGATGTGCTCACATTGCATGATTGCATTTGTATGATGTGCTCACATTGCATAGTTGCATTTATATGATGTGCTCACATTGCATGATTGCATTTATATGATGTGCTCACTTTGCATGATTGCATTTATATGATGTGCTCACATTTTTATGATTGCATTTATATGATGTGCTCACATTACATGATTGCATATATATGATGTGCTCACATTGTGTGATTGCATTTATATGATGTGCTCACATTGTATGATTGCATTTATATGATGTGCTCACATTGTGTGATTGCATTTATATGATGTGCTCATATTGTATGATTGTATTTATATGATGTGCTCATATTGTATGATTGCATTTATATGATACTCTCACAGTAGGCAAATTCACAGTGACAGCTAATTTGTCGTTCCGGGATGGGAAGCAGGGGAGAAGTGACTGCTATTGGGTATGGGTTTTATTTTGGAGTTGATAAAAATATTCTGGAGTTTGATAGTGGTGATAATTGTACCACCTTGTGAATATACTAGAAACCACTGAATTGTACACTTTTCAAAGGCTGAATTTTATGGTATGTGAATCATACCTCAAAAAGATAATTAAAAAAACAGTAAAAGTCACATGAGATCCTGCTATGCAAGAATAACCACAGCTCAGTCAGTGGAGCATTTTACAAATGCTTACTTAGCACTAGGCACATAAGCCCTTTAAATATCTTCTCATTTATTGTAGTAGCTTTGTGAATCTTCTGTCAGAGCTGAGACGCCTTAACCTGTATTCTTCCTGCTAATTCACGGGGACTATTTTACAAAGAATGTTGGAGGAAGAGAGAACATGATACTTTGGAATCTAATTAAAAAACCATATTATGAAGTTAGGTACTTCACTCAAACACATGGTCGACCAAAAAATATTTGTGGTTTGGTTCAGTTAGCACTCAGCCTTCAAAGTGAAGGAAAGCAAAATCTTGAAAAATGAGTTAAATGGCTGAAGTTGTTTAGTATCAAGGAGTTTATTAATCTTTTTTTCCCCCAAAGATTGTAAGAAAATTAAGTAAAATTAGAAACTTCCCCTAACTATCCATTTATCTTGGCCTGTTTTATTAACACTGCGGTTAAAAGGTTGGTTGAATTTTGTTTTCACAGAATGTGCTATGATCCTTTGCTAATTGTGTGAAACCAGAGTGTTTAAAAGTAGGTACATCAAGAAAACCTACTAGCATAAAAACTTTGTAACAGTGGTGTATCTTGTTTGTTTTATACTTTGAACATTACAGAGCAACTGAGTATCATCAGTTCCCAGTTTTATCTGGTGTATTTCTTTAATGATTGATGCTTGCTCCTTATTAGTGGGCATCTAAGAACCTATTTAACATAAAACTCTGCCAAAAAAAAAAAAAAAAAACTTGGGTGCTTCTTTTTAAGAGTTCATACTTTTTAATGACTTTGATATAAAAAGTTTATATTTTTAAATCTGTTTTAAAAATCTTGAACCTAAGATATTGGTACTCTGGCTTTATTCTTTCAGCATATAGTTAAAGAAAACAGTGTATATTTTCTGTGAAACTTATTTTTATATTAGATACAGAGGGTGCCAAAAAATGTACACACATTTTAAGAGATGTTGTCTGTGTATTACTTTTAAAAGCTGAATTGAAGGTGCTGGTTCTGGTTAAGTGTACCTAGACATGCTGTGCATGTTCATTTCACTTGAAATTCCTACACTTTTGGGGAATGATGGATTTTACTTTCAACAAAATTGCTTAAAATGTGTATACATTTTTTTGACACCCTCTGTATATAACATTTATGTTTATAACATACCCTCCCTGGATTAACTGTAACACTCTGAATTGGTAACATTGTGTATAATAACTTGTCTTAATGTTTTTGTCTTTGTTTAGGTTGGTATTTTGTATGGCATCTTTTTTTATCAAAATTCAAGTTTCTCCGAGAACTAGTGGGAGACACAGGATCCCAGGAAGGAGATCATGAGCTTTCAGGCTCTGAAACTGAAGAAGACGCTTCCTCCTCTCCACACAGGATCAGGTCTGCTCGACAGAGGAGGGTACCTGCTGATGAGGGCCACTGACCCCAGACATGGTCATTTACGGTGAATGATGAGGGCAGTTGTCAGCCTCTCTCTTGTGACTTGATACTGAAATGACTCATCAACCTTTGTACTTGGATTTTAAGTCCAATTCAGAAAAGATTTACATGTAAGCCATATAAAAATAAAGGGAATTAAAACCAAATTGAACCATTGCAAATTTCATTTTAAGGATAATCTTTTGCTTCACTAGCTTTCTACTTACACATTTATTCCTTGGCTTTTGGGCTTATTTTCTTGCAATGGTGCAAATCTGGTAAACATTACAGGCTTGAAAAAACCATATTTTATTAGTACTAAAATGTGTACTTTTTTTTTTACATTTTAACCTGTCTAAAATCGGATGCATCGCATTACTGTCAACCAGGTGATAGTCATGTAATTCATCCTACTTGGTGCATGTGTGAGTTACAGCTTGTCATGGTGTCATCACTTTCATCAATGTGTGTATTGTTGGTACTAAATGCGTCAGGTTTAATTAACATTTAAAAATGTCTTCAAAAAGATTACACTATGATTCAGCATTGAAACGAAAAGTTATCTTGTACGCAGAAAAGCATGGAAACAGAGCAGCAGGGCGTACATTTGATATTAGCGAAGCAAATATCCGTCGTTGGAGAAATGACCGCAATTCCATATTTTCTTGCAAAGCAACAACAAAATGCTTTACAGGACCTAAGAAAGGAAGATACCCACAAGTAGATGAAGCTGTGCTCCATTTTGTCAGTGAAACACGTGCAAAAGGCTTGCCTGTCACACGCCAGGCAATGCAGTTGAAGGCAGGAGAAATTGCCAAAACCCTTGGAATTGATGAAGCAAAATTTAAAGCAACCAGAGGGTGGTGTGACCGTTTCATGCGACGAGCAGGACTGTCGTTAAGGCATCCAGCATTGTTTTATCCAAAGCTTTCCGCTGACATTAAACAGAAGACAGCAGCAGACCACTCTTTCCACAAATGCTGCATCAACACTGCTCCTGACAACACCAAGGGGAGTGGTGTGTGGAAGAACGCAGCCATCTGTGCCTGTGATCTGAAAAGCGATTCACAAGAGTTGGACTCAGAATATGAAGTTATAGTTATAACTTAACCAATTTATTTCACACATTTTCTTTACACATGCACAAGATCGATGTGATAAAACTCTTTTAACTCTAAAAGCACTGTTTTAATAGATATAAAATAAACATTTTCTGTGATACAAAAGCATTGTGTCATAGTTTAATGGGCGGTGATTTTTCTTACTGATGTACATGGTGCATCTTAACAGTTGGTGGTATATTAGGTTAAATTAAAAAATAGTAGTTTGCAAATTTATTTTTCTTTTTAAGATAGCAGTTATTTATTGGGGAACTTAATTCTGACTCTTACAATGTTAAAATTGTTATCCTGTGTGAAATATGTTTTTTTGGGTAACCTATTTAAGATACTGGACTAGTACCTGGGGACTCTAAGCACTGTCTTCTACGTTAATTAGAGTAGGATTAGTTGCGCCCTTTGTATGGGAGGACTTCACGCTCAAGGCATGTGTTGTGGAGAAAAATACTTTTTCGCAAGCAAGAATTCAGTGACAAGACCTCAGAGGTACTAGGTTAAGGAACAAATAGCGGGTGACAATGCCCGCTTAGCTGTAAAAGGACTCGTGACAGGTTCCTGTGTTTGTCTTTACTGAACTTTGGACTGTTTACCAAGGAAGAGAGATATGGATTAAAGAACTTTCTTGTTCAGCGTTACCTGCTTTGTATAAGAATGAAATGGAGAGCTAACTTCTTTCTTAAACTAAGTTCTTTTTATGTTTTTCACCTTTGTTTTCTTAAGAACTCGTCATCACAAAATACCTACTTGAGTAACCTCTGTTTTATGATGGTGTATAATTATGTTGATACCTCATACTTCATGCTTACAGTTTTGTTTATTAACAGTTCACTGGTTCTGTCGCACTGTGGTCCTGATGGTTGAACACCTCTTTGCTGATATTGTAGCCTTGTGGAGATACTAAAAGGGAATTCACAGACTATACCTTTAGCTTTATGTATTTGCTAGGGGAAGATTCCCAGGTGCTGAGAGTGGGACGAAATCTTCCTGTCTTCGTTTCCTTATTAGATGCAATTTTCTATGTGACTTTAGGGCATAACAAAAGTGACATAGTTTCAAGCATTAATTTGAACGCTTCATACTAGCTAAATATCACAGTAACTTCCAGTCCTTGGAGGATATTTAAATTACGTTTTCTCATAGTCTTTTGAGCTACAGATTCAGCTTTATGGTGGATATCTAAAGAATAGTTGCTGAAAGGTTTTAAGTAGTTGAACAGCTTCCTGTTGTCATTGTTGAAGAGTGATAGCTCATGTAACTCCCTCAGATCTACAAGGGTCATGCCCAAATTAATACAGATTAATCTGTGTGAAGGTATACATGTTGGCATTATTTGTTGGCATTCATGCTTCAAGCATGTCTTATTTTATAGCTTTTTTGTTGTTGCTTTTTGAGACAGTCTTTGTCAACCTTGGTAGAATGCTGTGGCGTCACAGCTCACAGCAACCTCAAACTCTTGGGCTCAAGTGATTTTCTTGCCTCAGCCTCCAGAGTAGCTGGGACTACAGGTGCCTGCCACAATGCCCAGCTTTTATTAGAGATGGAGTTTCGCTCTGGTTCAGGCTGGTTTTGAACTCTTGAGCTCAAGCAATCCACTCACCTCGGGCTCCCAGTATTTTATAGAATTTTAAGAAATGTTCTATTTAACTTACTTGAGAAATACGCCGGAAAGCATACTAATAGCTCACATTCTCCATGTTTTATTTTTCATTTTTTAATTTTTTTTTGAGACAGAGTGTCAAGCTATTGCCCTTAGTGCCATGGCGTCATCATAGCTCACAGCAACCTCCAATTCGTAGGCTCAAGTGATCCTCTTGCCTCAGTTTTTTGTATTTTTAGTAGAGACAGGATCTTGCTCTTGCTCAGACTGGTGTTGAACCCGTGAGCTCAAGCAGTCCACCTGCCTTGGCCTCCCAGAGTGCTAGGATTATAAGTGTGAGCCACTGCGCCTGGCCTCGTTCTCCATGTAACTCTCACTTGGGGAGAGTAATCGCAGATGCCAATATGAACTTGTATAGACTAACATTTTGTTTGAAACTTTTTTCCAAGTATCCCACAACACACATAATTGTCATAGTAAACATTTCTAAGGCCATTAAGAGAGGCAAGAGAAATAGTTGTTCATGTGGAATTATTCATGTGGTATATACAGTGTTTCTGTTGTAGTGTTTTTTTGTAACTAGCTTACCAGAACTACACAACTGTGTTTTCAGTCTCAGTGGGAGGTACACTATCCTATAATTAAAGTTTCAAAGGTTATAACCATTAAAAACACATTATAAGTATTAGTATTCAAATCTCATCTAAACCCTCGCAAAGAATGATGGTGATCAAATATGCCATCTTTGGAGGATTAATTCTAAAATTGAGGATTGTGGAGGTAGTTTCATTTCCTTCCCAACCAGATAGTCATTCCCAAATCTTCTTTTGCCTCTGAAACTTTTCCTGAAAATTGCTTGTATCAACTGTAGATAACATTGCTCTGATTTAAATGCCAAAAACACTACATGTTTGTATGTACTGTTAAGTGAAGTTTTAAAATTTACATCAAGCTGAGTATCCAATTTGCTTAATAGATTTTATAATGACATTTTCATAGTGGAAACATTTTTATGTGGTGAATAGCCATTTCACAGCCATGCAGACCCATTTCTCTAGATATGAGGTTTAAAAACCATTTTAAAATGTTACTTTGCTGGGAGTTTGGAATATATAAAGTAATGGATTCGTGAAATATGGCATCTTAAGACAGTGAATGATTTGAAAGTGATGTGTTTTTACTTGTAAGAGCTACAATTTTTGGAATTCTTTTAAGTCAACTTTTTATAAAAGTCTTTTTTTTTTTCTCGAAAAGTATGCTTTAATGTAACATGTAAGCCAATGTAACTATAGATTGTGACTAGGAAACTTCAAATGCTTTTATGTTTGAGGTTGACTTTAAAAGACAATGGGCAGTCCTCAAAGCTTATGGACTCTCAAGGAACTAATGGAATATTGTTCTATTATGGAGTCTAGAATGAAAGCACCTTTTATTGTTTGTTTCTAAAGTGTCCTATTGTTCTTATTTAAAGCCTAAAGAGCAACATTTTATCTTATATTAATAAAAGTCAAACTTTCCATTTGTTGTTGTCCACGTACTACCTGTTTCATGAGGAATGTTTAACATTACCCTCTAAGGCAGTTCTATGCATAACCTTCACCACATACTGCTGCTGTGGTTTCTTAGAGGAAACATCCTGTGTTGTGCTATGATGCATTGTCATCTTGCTGCTTGACAATAAGTTTATAAGGAATTAGAATTATGTGTTTTAATAGTATCTTTCTTTGTATAACAAGATATAACATTAGATGAGGAATGCGTGTAAATGATCATTTACTGTTTTCGTTTTACAACTGTTCAATACTATATCTAAAGCTTCTGTGGTTTGTATGTTTTAGCTTTCACTTGAAATTGCACAGAATAAAATGAAAGCAAAAGTTGTGTGTGTCTCATTGATACAGGATAATAAGTATGATGGGTGCCTTGGACATGAAGGTATTTGACCATTTTTACTAGTGGTCCATGCTTCACCTCATTTTCCAAAGTAAAAATCTGTAAAGATTAGAGGATAGCAATATTTTTTAGTGCCATAATAATTCACTTAAAACCTAGATAGCTTTAGAGAAAAATCATTATACTTAACCATATTTAACCTTTTGTTTTCTTCTCATACTGTATCCAGTACCCTTAAGATTGTTTTGATATCTTATATGCCTTACATCTTATCTCACTTTTTTTTAGAGTGAACCACCAGAAAGATTGAGGAAAATGAACAAAGCTAAGTTAAAAGACTGAGGAATACCTTTGAGAGCCTATTTGAAATAGCCATGATTTCAGTGACTAGGGACTAAAGTTGTAATTACCTTTTTTTTTTTTTTTTAAAGCAGTGCTCAGCTGCCAAGAATGCAGGATGGGAAAAAGTGGGTTGTGCCTAGGTTGTGTTTTATGAGGCAGAAGTGTCTGAAGGGCAAGGTCATGAGAGATTGTTAGAGATTGGCCCTGGGATTTGGGCTGGGTTGTAAAGAGAAGTTACAGCCGTAGGGCACTGGCAAAACAGGTGAATAGAAAGGCATAGGGATCAAAGATAAAATGGGTATGATGTGTAGGGTGAATAGAATAGGATGTTTGGGGTGGAGATAGGATTTTAGAGGTCAAGCATCTCTGAGCAGTGACAGTAAATATAGCCATAGGAAAGGGGAGTCTGAGAACTGTTACTTATTCCAGAATATTGTGTGACCCCTCAGCACGGTCACTAATAATTTCTACATGATGTCTAGAGTTGAGATGGAGAAGATAACTGTGAGCTGGGGGCCAGGTCAGGGACTTGGAAGACTGATAACAAGATCAAAAGATGTCCAGTGCCTCTGAAACTATGGAGTTTCCTGAAAATGGAAGAGGCATGTTTTGAGTGAGCTATGAGAATGCTCTCTCCTCTTTTCCCTGTTCTCCCCTGTTCTCTTCCACCCCTTGCATCTCTTCAAGTCAGTATGTGCAGTATTACATCATGTATAAGAAGGTACTTCAACTGAATTATAAAAGTGATGCTATTTATGGAGAACTGGGGGAGGGTGTTGTGGGCGATGGAGGGAAGGACAGCAAAAGCTTTACTAAGAATCTTGAAGGGGTAGGAGTTTTCCAGGTAGGGGGTAGGAAGAGGATTCCAAAAAGAAAGCACATACAAAGGCAGAGTCATGGGAAGATGCCTTGTTTGTGGAACTGTACATAATGGCTATTCATTCCTCTTGGGGGAAGGGGGTCCCTGCTTTGATATCAGAGATGTACAAAAGATCTAGATCACAAAAGGCCTTGTATGCAGTGGCAAAGTCTTTGCCATTCACGCCATATTGGATAGAGAGTACTGAAGTGTGAAACGAAGAGAGACAGCACTGATGCACGTAACATACCGAGCAACTGTTCTTCCAGGCACCTGGGCTAGATGCAGATGGCTTAAAGAGCTCATGCTAACTGCAGCAAGGAGGCATAGTGGAAACAGGGTGTCTCAGATCTGACATGTGCAAGAAAATAGATAACTGCTGGTAGACTGAAAAAGAGTGACCATCATGTAGAGTTTGAGAACATGAAGACTCTATAGGACCTGAGATTGGATTATGAGGGCAAATAAAAGAAAAGGATGATTTCAGCATTTACATTTGAATCATAGGGGATGTGCACAGAAAAAGGATTGAGATTGAGCATGGAGGGATGGTGGGAGTCCAGTTAGGGGTGTCCTTTTCAGTTTGAGGTGCTTGTAGGACATTAGGTAGACAAATAACTAATCAGTTTTAAAAACAATATCAGGGGTACGGGTTGAAAACACAAATGGAGTTGAAGTGGTAGGCAAAAATAGGATTCCCCAAGGGGGAGGATAGAATAGGAATAGACCAAAGGAGTGGCTCTGCTGTATTTTGAATGTTTTTTTCTTCCAAAATCCACATGTTGGAAACTTAATCACCAAAAGTGACTGGGAGGTGGGAGGCATAATGGAAGGTGTTTAAGTCCCTGTGGGGGTGGGTTTTCTCTCTTCTACCAAATGAGGACACAATGTTCCTCCTCGCTGGACGAAAAGGAAAGAGCAGTCATCCTGGAACCAGCACCTTGATCTTGAATTTCCAGCCTCCAGAACTATGAAAGAATAAATTTCTGTTCTCAATCAATCACCCAGTCTCAGGTATTCTGTTATAGGCTCTTATAGTTTGGATATTTGTCCCCTTGAAACCTCATGTTGAAATTTGATCCCCACTGTTGGAGGTGGGACTGAGTGGGAGGTGTTTGGGTTATGAGGGACAGATCTTTCATGAATGGGTTGATAGCATTCTTTTGGTAGTGAGTTGAGTTCTTGCTCTTTTAGTTCCTGAGAGCACTGGTTGTTAGTGCCTAGAATTTCCCCTAATCCTAGCTTCCTCTCTCACCTTGTGATCTCTGCACATGCCATTTCCCCTTTGTCTTCTGTCATGAATAGAAGCAGCCTGGGGTCCTCACCAGAGACCCACCCAGTTTGCTGCTGCTGCTTCTGCTGTTGCTCAGCCAGCAGAATTGTGGACCCGATAAATCTTTTTCCTTATAGATTACCCAGTCTCAGGTATTCCTTTATAGTAACACAGTGGATGAACACAGGCTCTAAAGAACATCAGTATTTCTTAAAGAGCCTAGTAAAAATTTCCTAAATAGGCCGATGAAAGTCCATTAAGGACACTGAGAAGGACTAGTAAGAGATCCAGGAATGTACGTGGAGGAAAGTAATGTGCTAGATTCAGAACGGGGAAAGAACTAGGAGAGCAATACATTGAACAAGGTTTTATAGAATGATGTTGCTGGATCTGACTGTTAAGAAATTGTGCCAATAGGAAGCAGTTGTTCATGCAAAAAGATAATATGAATCCAGGCCAGGCTGGTGGTAGTGGGGACAAACTGAAGAGAGAGTGATGGCAGTTGATTTGACAGGGTTTGGTGATTGATTAGTTACAGGAGGTGGAGGATAAGGATGAGTCAGTGGTGTATTGCTGACTGAGGACACAAGTAATACATATTTGAGAGGGCACTTTGGAGATAAGCCCAGATGCATGAAATGCCAGTGGAAATGATGAGTCTAGATCTTAGGATAAAGGCCTATCCAAATGCTGTGACTTGATAGTTGGCAATTTATTTGACCTCTCTCTTCCTTGTCTACTAAATGGAAATGATACCTATCTCATAGGTCTGATTTTTAAAAAATAGCCATCGAACATATTCATATAGAGTAGGCAATCAGAACTTAACCCCCTCCATTCCTTCTCCTTATTTATCTTTGTAACTATAGAAGCAATGACAACATGATCCAGAAATTTTCCAATTTATTGAAAAAGTCAGTAGACCTACATTATTTCTAGGTAAGCCCAGGGCTTCTTTTACTGAATATACATTTATTAGAGTTGAATCTCAGTTTTCTTTGAAAAAGTAAGATAATTCCCTTATTTATAGTGGTGTTCTCTTAAAATTTGAATAAAAACAGAACCTTGTAGGGCAAATATTTTTACTATATTTACCATCTGTGGCACTGTGTTTCCTTTTCATGGTACTATTAACATAGTACTGTTTTTTTATTTTATAGTATATACAGTAGATATATTTTATAGTTAATTGCCATAAAGTATGTGTATATTTTATAGTTCTCTCAGTTGTACCTTGGTGGACAGAATTTTTAACAACTCTTTCCCAAAGCAATCACTTAAGTGTTCATAGAAATAGCAACTGTCTCTTTACACTTAATAATTCATTTTAATATATACACATATATTTCATTGTGATATAAGTATAAATTATATGTATGTGTGTGTGTGTGTGTGTGTGTGTGTGAGATCATATATGTATGACAGAGTCTCACTCTGCCACCCCTGCTGGAGTGCAGTGGTGCAGTCTACTCATTGCACTATTGAACTTCTGGGCTCAAGTGGTCCTTCTACCTTGGCTTCCTAAGTAGCTGGGTATGTGCCACCACACCTGGCTAATTTTTCTATTTTTTTGTAGAGATGGAGTCTCACTGTGTTGACCAGGTAGGTACCCTGGTCTTAAGCTAACCTCTCCACCTCAGTCTCATTGATGGGATTATAGGAATGAGTCGTTGCCCCCAGCCTCATTGTAATATTTAATTAAATTATGTGAATACAATATCCCCTGGAATAAGAGGGTTTGGAAATGATTTTCGTTAAACTTAGTTGTTTGGTGTACCAAATACACCCACCCTTGACTATGTACCCCACACTGGGTGTCTTATTTCACAGAGCAAATTGAAGCCTTGGCCTGGAGTTCCTGGAGTCCATTCACACCTGTCATGTCTGTCCTAGTGCCTTAGAGGACAGACCTCTCTGCCTGTCAGAAACTAGTCCCTCTTCCTGTGCTCTGGATCCTCTCTCCTCCCACTTTCTCAGGAAGTTGACACCATCATTGATTTCTTGTGTATATTCAGTCACTCCCAGTCAATTGGATTATTCCCCTTCAACATTTAAATATGTTCATTTGGCTTGGTGCCTGTGGTTCAAGTGGCTAAGGCGCCAGCCACATACACCTAGGGTGGCGGGTTTGAATCCAGCCCGGGCTGCCAAACAATGATGGCTGCAACAAAAAAAAATAGCCAGGTGTTGTGGCGGTCACCTGTGGTCCCAGCTACTTGGGAGGCTGAGGCAGGAGACTCGCTTGAGCCCTGGAATTGGAGGTTGCTGTGAGCTATGGTGCCATAGCACTCTACCCAGGGGGATAGCTTGAGGCTCTGTCTCAAAAAAAAATAAAAAATAAAAAAAAAATAAATATGTTCATTAAACATATTCCATCTTGAAGGAATGGAAGAAAGACCTCCTTCTTCCCTGTCCCCTCTGCTGCCAGACACTCTTCCACTTGGCACCAGACCCCCTAAGTAGTTATCTCTGGGACTCCACTGACAAAATCTGAAGGACACTTTCCTGTCCTCATCTTTGATCTCCCGGTGGCATTTGTTGTAGTTGCTCTTTCCTTCTTGAAACATTCTTTTTTATTTTTTTTTAAGCAAGAGAAATTTATTTTCTAACAGTTCTGGAGGGTAGAATTCCAAAGTCAGGGTGTCAGCAATGTTGATTCCTTTCTGGGGGCTCTGAGAAAGGATCTGTTCCATACCTTTCCGGCTTCTGGTGAAGGCCTGCAGTCCTTTGCAGTCCTTTGCATTCCTTCGCTTGTGGATGTGTCACTCCAATCACTGCCTTTTCACTTGGCACTCTCCCTCTGTCTCCGTGTTCCTTGAAATATTGTTTCCCTTGGCCTTTGTGACACTACATTTTCCTGGTGTTGCTGATTTTATTCATGCCTGTCTGGTCACACCTTTGTCTTATTTAGGCTTGCCTTGCATGTAAATACAGGGCTCTTCAGGGTTAGGTTCTAGCTCCCTTTTCCTTACTCTGTGCTGTCTCCTCAGGCAGTCCTAATTGTGACGTCACCTACAATCTTTGCCAATAGTGCCCACATTTCTAACTGCCTTTGCAGTATCTCCTCTTTGCAGTATCTTAAATTGTGGTCAAACTCAACATCTGTGAGGTCAAGTTTATGACCTCCAAGCCTGGTATTCTCCCAGTGCCACTATGCAGTTAGTTGCTTGAAACATTCTTTTTTATTTTTTTTTAGGCAAGAGAAAATATCCTGGATATTCTCTGGAGTCCTATCTCTACCACATCACCAGTTCTCGATTTTACTTCTGAAATAGCTCTTGAACCATATACTTTTCCTGTCATTGTCTGTAGGCAATGTCATATAGTGACCACAAGTATGGTCTCTAGAATTTTCATTTTTCATGTGTAAAATAGGACCAAGGCTAGCACCTGTCTCATAGGGTTTCTGTAAATATTAAATGAGTCAATACACATAGAGCATTCAGAACTGAGCTCAGCATATATTGAATATTCCTCACCATTACAATGGTGGTAGTCTCAGACCATGACAGCCCATCTCTAGTCTTTTCTCCTCATTGTTACGACCTTTTCACGACTCAGATTTTTCTTCTCTTTGCTTGTGACATTGCTCCTAGAGTATGGGAAAGTAGAAAATACTTAATGCACCCAGTGATGTGCTGCATTCACCAGCCCCTCCAGCATCTTCTCACACTGTCACCTGCAACCTGACTCTCAGCTATGTGAGTCATCTCTCAGTTACATAGCGTGTGGTCCTCACTCAGATCCACCCCCATCACTCGGTCCTTCCAGTCATTTTTAAGATTTCAGCTTATAAGTCACATTCTCAGGGAAGCTTCCTTCAAACACTCACCCGCTTTCCAGACAGTTCCTTTGTTACCTATTCTCCTAAAATAGTTTGTCTTTCAGTGGACTAATCTCTAGAGTTAAACATTTGTTGATGGACTTATTTTGATTAAATGCAATTATTCCCACTATGTTGAGTTATATTTCAATATAAGTAGAACTTATATTAAAATAACATTTTAGCCTGCAAAATGCCCATATTCAATCTTTTTGTTGGAATCTGAGTCTAAAATAAGAGGCCTCATTCCTGCCTTATGAGTGTCTCCTGAAAATGGCTACCGTTTTCTCTAATGGACAAACACAAAAGTGTGTGTTAAGGATACTCAGTTTTTCAAGCCCTGATTCTTCCTGCATCTTCTGTGTTTACTTCTCCATTCCTTCTGAAAAGGAAGCTTTCCTGTCTGATGCTGTAGGAACAGTAGCCTTTAGCCACAAGGTGGCGACAGTTTTCAAGAGTTAGCAGGTGAGTCCGATCTCTGGTCTGGTCTGGTCAGGAGTGTGCTTCTTCAAAAGGATGTTAGTGAGTGGAAGTTTGGTCATTATATGGGGGACCCTGTTTTGTGTCATCTCTTTACCTAAAGTAGCCAAGTCATATATGTTGTTGATCTAACTAGAAAAATTTTGAGGGTCAAGGAGAGGAGAAGGGATTATACATCATTAGGCTAGGATAGCAGATATAAATTGGGACGGTTTGGACCACACAGGGACTTCTTTCCTCTCCATATAAAGCCAAGGTGCTACTCTGAGTGTGGTTATGTAAAGAAAGAAACAAAAACAAAATAAAATACAGGCTAGGCACGTTGGCTCATGCTTGTGATCCTAGCACTCTGGGAGGCCTATGCAGGAGAATCGCTTGAGCTTAGGAGTTCAAGACCAGCTTGAACAAGAGTGAGACCCATCTCTACTAAAAATAGAATTTTTTTTTTTTTTTTTTTTTGCAATTTTTGGCTGGGGCTGGGTTTTGAAACTGCCACCTCTGGCATATGGGGCCAGTGCCCTACTCCTTTGAGCCACAGGCGCCGCCCTAAAAATAGAAAAATTAGACAGCATTGTGGCAGACACCCAGCTACTCTGGAGGCTAAGGCAAGAGGATCACTTGAACCCAGGAGTTTGAGGTTGCTGTGAGCTAGTTTAATGCCATGGCCCTACAGCCTGGGCAACAGAACAAGACGCTGTCTCCAAAAAGGAAAAAAACAAAAACAAAAAACCAAAACAAAGAAAAAAACCCCTCAAAAACCAAAAACTACAACAAAATAAACTCCTCAAAAACAAAAAACACCAAGTATTTATAGTCTCTCTGACTTTTACTGATGAAGGCCTGAAATTGGAGAAAAGAGCAGGACTCCCAAATGGAGTGTGGACTTCACTTCCCCCTGCAGGACTCCAGAAAACAGTTTTAGAAAATGAGTGATGAAAAGATGACTGATCCAAAGTCCCATATATTTACTTGTGGGAGTCAGGGAAACCCTCCCTTTGGTAAGATGTCATGGAAATAACAAAGATTTGTGTTGAATATAGCTTTTGATTTGCAGAATCCTTTTTTTGTATATTGCCTTCATCAAATCTCAAAGCCCTTTGAGGAGTAAGGAAGGAAGGGAAAGTATTATCCTAACACTTTACAGGTAAAGAAATTGAGATTCAAAGAAGTAAAGTAGCTCAAACATGTGATAAGTGCCAGACCCTGAGCCTCAGTCTTGTTACTTAGAGAAGGAGAAATATATTTTCTTTTTCATGTGAAGCATTCAGATCACTCTGTGTCATTCAGCCCAAAGGAAAACAAGTACATATTCAAATGCAAAAGCACACTTGGCAGGATGAACTAATTAAGCATCATCAGTGTTTATTACTTGTTTCTTCTTCACTCCTCTGGTAGAACAACCAACCTTTGTGTCACTCCACAGGGACTCAACAGGTCTGGCTCAGTAGAGTTCTCAATCTGGATTGTCCAACAAGGAGAAGGACTTGCAAAGGGAAGGTACGTTTAAAGACAGTGACCCAGTGGCCTGTGGGCAATGTGATTGGATTCCCAAGAATCGAGAGCAGAAAAGTGCACCCGTGCCTACATGATCCTGGAAAGTGACAGGTCTCTGACGGAAGTGGCTTGTAGATACCTGGGATCTGAATGCTAAAACTCCTGCTTTGGAAACTGCAGCCGTGTTTTCCATGGCCATGCTGGGCCTAGGGAGTCATACTGTGAGCAGTAGGTGCCCACCTTTAAGTGGACCCTATGGGGCAAGTGATGGACATCTGAATGTCAAGGCTGATGGCCTGAAGTTGAAAGCCTTTTATGAAGTTTTCTGAATGTGTAGGGTCCATCAGAGATATGCTGCCAGTAATGACTAATATTAAATGCCTCATCAACCCTGCTAAATAGACACAGAGTCACATTTAATCATTTAATTTGATTTGGAAATAAGACAAAATATGCGACAAATCTTGTACTGTGTTTTCAAATTAATTCACACTCATTAGTGATTACATGTAAATAGAAGCCTGCTCCTCTGCAGACCAATAAATGAAACAGAAAGAAACGCAGAGCCCTGGGTTTTCCAGCCAGCTTCCTCCCTTTCCCTTTGGTCCATCAGTCCTTTTGTGTTATTGCATACCCTGCACCAGGCTGCTGCAAATGTCAACCACCCTGCCTGGCCACCACTGCTTAACTCGGGGACACCTCCTCCACACAGCCTTCCCTGGACCCCGGTGATCCTGTAGCCTTGGTACCTCTAGGAGATCACCTCCTGTTTGTCTCTTCTGCTAAGCCAGTGTTCCCAACACACAGTCACTTGGGGGTGTTTGCTAATGCAGAGTCTTGGCCTTTCTTTGTTTCAGTCCCCTAAATCCGAATCTCAGGAGGTCTGGACTCAAATTCTATATTTTAAACATGGTTTCCCCCAAGTGATTACTATCTTTTCTTTTCCCCCTATACTGGCCTGAATTCTAAAATCCACGTCCATCTGGAACCCATGAATATGACCTTATTTGGAAATGAGTTCTTTGTAGACATAATCACGATAAGAGGCTATTTGGCTTAGAGCGGGCCCTCCTGCATTGTCTGGGGGGACGTTCAGAGACACAGAGGTGCAGAGTAGCCACGTGACATGCAGATGGAGGCAGAGATTGCAGTGACGCATCCAGGAGCCAAAGAATAGAGAAGATTTCCAGCAACCACAGACACTAGGAGAGAGGCAGAGAGCTGATTCTCCCCCTGAACCTCTAAAAAGGAATCCAGCCTGCCAGCACCTTGAGTTCAGACTCCAGCCTGAAGAGAATAAAATTCTGCTGTTTTAAGCCGCCAAGTTTGTGGTACTTTGTTATTACAGCCTTAGGAGACAAATCCCCTCCCAGCCTCCTCTTCCCCTACCTTCTGTTGTGTTTTCTTCATTTCCCCTTTCCCTCCACAGGACGGTATGCTTCCTATTTAAATTCTTTTCGTGTTGTAGTGGACATATGTCATTTTTTTTTGTGGTTCAACGGCTGCTCTGTTTGGGAATGTTCTCTACCTCATGTGTCTTAGAAGGCTGAGCCCATCTCTCTCAGTATAAGTGAGAAAATTGCAGACCTTTGCTTTCCCTGCCTGCAGTGCAGCACTTGTGCAAGCATCCCTCCCTGGCCCCACGTGCCACGTGTTCCCGTGAGGGGGAGCTAGTGGCCCCAAGGAGGCTGTCACTGGGGAACGTCCCTCTGGTCTGTAGCAGGTTGTGCTGCCTAGGCAGCTCTGCAGGGGTGCCAGGGTGGCGTGTGTGATGCTGTGGCCTGGACAGTGCGAGTGGTGAGGGCCAGCTCTGCAGCCCTCGGGTAAGGGCAGCATTGGTTCTGCTCCTGCTGCTCTTCCTGAGATGGTGAGCTACCTGATACTCTGTTTAAGAAACACTTTTTATGTCTCGTGGCCTATGGCTCAAGCGTCTAAGGTGCCAGCCACATACACCTGAGCTGGCGGGTTCGAATCTAGCCCTGGCCTGCCAAATAACAATGATGCTGTAACCAAAAAATATCCAGGCATTGTGGCAGATGCCTGTGGTCCCAGCTACTTGGGAGGCTGAAGCAAGAGAATCACTTAAGCCCAGGAGTTGGAGGTTGCTATCAGCTGTGATGCCATGGCACTCTACCCAGGGTGACAACTTGAGGCTCTGTCTCAAAAAAAAAAAAAAGAAAGAAACCCTTTTTCTGCTTAAATCATTGGTTTCTGTTGCCTGCCTCTTAAAAAGCCTGATTGTTAGAGGTGGGCAGTCATATTTTTCTTTCTTAAAAAGGATGCTTTCGTCCTTAAAAAAGGATGCTTGCTCAACAAACAGCTAAAGATAAATTGTGATTTTTCCCTGTCAATACCAGGACCTCAGGAGATAGTAAGTGTTCCATCCTGTTCATCTCTCTCTCTTTTTTTTTTTTTTTTGATACAGAGTCTCAAGCTGTCACCCTGGGTAGAGTGCCATGGTGACACAGCTCACAACCTCCAACTCTTGGTCTCAAGCAATCCCCTTACATCAGTTTTTCTGTTTTTAGTAGAGACAGGGGGTCTTGCTTTTTGCTCAGGCTAGTCTTGAACTCTTGAACTCAAGCGGTCCACCCACCTCGGCCTCCTAGCGTGCTAGGATTATAGGTGTGAGCCTTCGCACCTGACCTTGTCTCTCTTATTATTGGGGCCGAATGTTTTCACTTCACCTTAATCTTAACTAATTATTATTTGTCATTAATTAGTCACTATCATTATCATCTTTTTATTTTTGTTTTTCCTATTCTATTTAACTTATTTTAATGCTGGCTACAATTCATGTTACTCTCACGACTCAGAGTATGTATATATTTTTAAAAACCCTGTTGGAAACCATACAATTGTCAGAATTCTCAGGGATAGTTTGAAGGCTAGGAATCTTCATTGCCAGGGCATCAGAGGAATGAGCCAAGGTTATCAGGTCAGGCCCTCTAGAGCCCTGTTGTCAAGGGAACAGATCTGCAGAAGTTAGGGGTGGTCGACCCTTGAACTCCCTTCCTTTGGTGAAAAAGAGTGAGTGGCCTGTAGTGCTGTCACTCACTTCCGACTAGGGGAAGCCCACTTCAAGCCTCGGAAGACCCGCCTTAGTCTTACATTTTTAAGAGTTTAAGCTTCTTTAGCTGTACCAACATGTTTTCTAGTTTCTTTGCACTCCATTATTCCTTGCAATCCAATCCCTCCTGCAGGCTTCAGTTTCCTTTTCACTGAAGCCACATCCTGTAGCAGTCATTTGGGGAAGGTCTCCCCGTGGAGTGCTCCAGTCTTTGAACAGGTTTTTATCTTGAGCTTCCTCAGAAGAAGAGCTGGATGTGGAAATGGTAGTTATTTCTCGTCTGCACTTTGCAGTTACCATTCTGTTGTCTTCTGGCTTCTGTTGGTGTCAATGATAAATTAGGAAAGCTGTAAACTCTCTCCCTTTGTGAGCAGTTTGTCTCCTACCTAACCCTGCCACCCCAACACAAGTTCCTTTGTTTTTGTACTGTTTTACCGCCATGTTTCCAGGAATAAATGTGTTCATTAATGTGGCCTGAGACTTGTGCGTAGGCCTTTCACCAATTCTGGGAAATTCTCAGCCATTCCCTTGACATTTCTTTTCTCCTCCATTCTCCTTGTATTCTCCTGGGCCTCTGAGTAGACCAGTGTTGGACCTTTTAAGTTTTCCAGCACTTTATCTGCCATCATTTTACTAGATTTTTTCATCTTTAACTTTTTAGTATATTGATTCTTCACCTACATCCATTTGGTTTAAAACCCCTCCATTGAATGCCATTCAGTTTTTCATTTCACTGTTTATATGCTTAGACACAATTATATTTTTATATAAATATATAAATGTGGCCTTGAACATACTTGTGTGTACATGTGTGTACTTTCTTGTTTTCCTTTATCCGGGTTTTCTCCTCCAGCTCTCTGCTTACTTCACTTTTCCCCATCCTAAGGAACTCACATTAAGTCAGGGTATTATTTTCACTTTGCCCCATCCTAAGGAACTCACATTAACTCAGTGTATTATTTTTCCATGTGTTTTCACCTTGCTCATATAATCATAATCTAATACTTCATATATAAATATATATGGGATGTGGTTTTGGGTATTGTATTTTTTTTCTTAAAAATAGAATCATATATGTGCGTTTTGATATATTGCTCAAAGATATCTTATAGAAACCCTTATAAATCAATAGGTAAAACTTTAATTCATTGCTTTTTTCTAGGTAGGGTGTCTGTCACCCAAGCCAGAGTGCAATGTGGGAATCATACCACAATGCAGCCTCAAACTCCTACCCTCAGGGATCTTGCTGCCTCTGCTTCCCAAGATGCTGGGATTATAGGTGTGAGCCACCATGCCAGCCTAATTCATTGCTTTAAGACTTAACTTACTATTCCATGGTATGGAATAGTGGACTTAACATTCTTCTTGTTCCTACAAATAATATTGCAATAAGCATTCTTGTACAAATAGCTACATAGACTTGTGCTTTTATTTCCATGGGATAGATTAGGAGTCAATACACTTTTCCTATAAAGGGTGAAATACAGTAGAACCTTCATAGTGGACCACCTCCCTACATTGACCAACACCTTAAGTTGACCTAATTTTCATAGACCCGACCTGCACCACAAGTACTCAATGGAAGTTCCTTATGTTGACCACCTCTGTATGTTGTCCAATTTGTTACAGTCACTTGGGTGGTCAACTTAGAGAGGTGCTCCTATGGTAAATTATTTTAGGCTTGGTGGGTCCTGTGGTCTTTACTTACTTCTGCTGTTGGGCCCAGGCAGCCATGAGAAATATGTAAACTAGTGAATCTGGGCTGGATTTGGCTTAAAAACTGGAATACAATGTATATTTTTAAAAATTGTAATAAGTAATTGTCAGATTACTTTTCAAAAAAACTATAATAATCATGCCCCCAAGTAATGTCTGAAATTATCATTTTCCCTGAATCTGAACAACAAATAGATATTATGAATGTTTTTAATTTTTGCTAGTCTGATTGGTACAGAGTGATAGCTCACTCTGAATTTAATATGCATTTTCTTAACTTGGTAAATTTGCTTATCTTTTCATATATTTGTTGGCAATTTGAAAGTTTGGCATCATGATTATCTTCATACTATTTCTCAATGCTCTACTTTTGTTCCATTCTTATAGGAATAATAAGGAATATTTGCATATTATAGATACTGTGTCTATTCTCTGCATTGACACTATTTTTCTGAATCTATTTTGTTTATTAGGTTTGTTTCTGCTCTCTTTTGCCATAAAGCATTTTTAAGACTCCTTTAGAGTCAAATATACCATCGATGTATATTAAATGGCTCCCAAGTTTCCAGTCATGATTAAGAAGGTCTTTGTCATCCTTATACTGAATGCATACTTACCTAAAGTTTTTTCAGGATTTAATTTTCCTTTCATATTTAAGTATTTAATCTATACTGAGTTTATTTTTATATGCAATAAGATTGTGATCTGGGTTTATATTCTTTTACATCTACATATGGAAGATGCCTGCAATTTTTATTTCAGGTATAATGGGATTTTTCCTTTCATTCTAATCCCTGCATAGCTAACCATATTTCTTGTTTCTTTCCTGGGACAATGTGCAGAAATATCTATACCACCTTTTATAAAGGAGGCTCAGTGATTCATGTCAGGGCATGGTCCAATTTCTCTCCCTCCACTGTTTGGAGGCCACATCTCCTGTCCATGTGGGATGTTAATATTCCAGGCCTTACAACCTGTATCAGGGCCCCTGCCATGGGGGGGGTCATGGTGCCCCAGGACTGCATCAGAGCTGTCTTACTGCTCTGGGTTTGATTTCTATATTAGTCCTGCCATGTGGTCGTTTTCCATTTCTATTTTGCTGGATTATGAATACTACAATTACAATATTGGCATTACATCCAACTCATCTATGCGTTTGTGGTAGGAGGGAAGGCCTGTCTGCATCTCCTTAGTCTGTGGTGTTTGTGCAGGAGTTCCCTAATATCAGATATACTTTTTAGACATTGGAAACCAAATATATAGCACCTCTGGGTCTGGTATGAAATAGACCCTATCCCCATTTCCCCTGTGATGATCTGCAGTTGCCAGCCTCGGATGCCGTTCAGTAGGACCACTGGCCTTGAATACGAGATCCTGCTCTAATTATATTCAACAATTTCCTGCCCAGAGGACCTATAATCTTTAAGGTAGTTGCTTTTTCTTTCTTTCTTTCTTTCTTTTTTTTGAGATAGATTCTCAGTATGTAGCCCGTGGTAGAGTACTGTGTTGTCACAGCTCACAGCAACCCCAAACTCTTAGGCTTAAGTGATTCTCTTGCCTCAGCCTCCCAAGTACAGGCACCCGCCACAATGCCCAGGTATTTTTTTGTTGCAGTTGTCATTGTTTAGCAGGCCCAGCCAGGTTCAAACCCACCAGCCCCGGTGTATGTGGTTGGCACCCTAACCACTGTGCTATGGGCACTTAGCCAAGTTAGTTGCTTTTTCAGCTATACCAAAAGTAGTTGGTTCAACTTCAGTACTGCTGTTAAACCTATGACACATACTTTTGAGTGATCTTAATGTGCATGAAAGAAATTAGATTGAGAAACTTGAAGATAGAGTCCCACGAAAGAGTATAGTCCAGTCAAAGACATCATAGCATATTGTGTTTGGGGGGATGATTGAAGAACACCAAGCACCAAGCATTTCTTGTGTAAGTCAGAAAGCTAGAAGTACCTTATGTAAGACTTTTTCTTCTCCTGGGTCCCTCCTCCGTGTTTGTGAGGAGCGTGATCGCCCCGGGGAAATTTACTTAGATAACATATGAGAATCAAAGAATAGCTTCACCTTTTTTTTTTCGAGACAGCGTCTCACTATGTCACCCTGCGTAGAGTGCCGTGGTAGCATCACAGCTCACAGCAACCTCAAACTCTTGGTCTTAAGCAATTCTCTTGCCTCAGCCTCTCAAGTAGCTGGGACTACAGGTGCCCACCACAATGCCTGGCTAGTTTTTGGTTACAGTTGTCACTGTTGTTTAGCAGGCCCAGGCTGGGATTGAACCCGCCAGCCTCGGTGTATGTGGCTGGTGCCCTACTCACTGAGCTATGGGCACCAAGCCAGCTTCACTTTTTTTAAAAGACAGTTCTATTTTTTATGAAAGAATAATATTTTCTGAGCCAGAAGCTAAGCCTCAGGGAGCCTAGATAATATGTAAATTGGGTAAAATGATGTGACTATAAAGTTATGCTACTTTGGAGGGCACCTTATGGAAATACATTTTATTTGTTTAGTCTTATAAATTTCCATGCTGCTAGTTGTTTGTAGAGAAGCAGCTAAGTACCTAAAGGTAGTTAAGGCACACCTGGAAATCTTTCAAATATTAAAAAATGTGATTTCACAAGCTCTGCTTTCTTTCTTCTATTAGTTATTAAAATTATTTAAAATTTGCTATCTCCATGAAGAATTCCATTTGTGATAATGGAGGACTAGGAATTTCAGACTCTCTTTTTGACAATAACTAATAAAGCTAGATGAAATATATAATTAAGCTTTAAAAATCACAAAGAGCTAAAAGGTCCGGAGAATTTACTGGCCAAAATGTAAAAGAAGATAGAAACTGAAAATGACCCTCATATATATGGGGCTACTCTAGTCCTAGGGAACATTTGTAGAATTTGAAAGGGCAACTGAAAGACTACACTAGCCTTTTAAAACCCCTTGGGTCCAGGTAGAAAAAGTTATGGTCCAGGGCCTGCCAAGGCTTGAGGTCCTGGGATGTACCCCACACCTGCGGACTATAGCCTTAAAGAGCTGCCCTGCCTCCTGCCCCTAGAATACCGGTTCTCAACCTGTGGGTTGTGACCAAAAGACCCTTTCGCAGGGGTCACCTAAATACGTCTTGCATATCAGATATTTACATTACGATTCATAACAGTAGCAAAATTATAGTTAGAAGTAGCAATGATTTTAAATAATAATAATAATTTTATGGTTGGGCGTCACCACAACATGAGGAACTGTATTAAAGGGGTGCGGAGGGTTGGGAACCACTGCCCTAGAAGTTAGGGTAGACCAGGATGAAATGAGTCTTCCTATGGACCATAGCCTCTCTTAAGTGATTTGGCAGGCCTAGAAAATCTTAAACTCTAAAGTTAGAATCTGGAATGCTGCTATTGCCTTGAGGATTATGGCATAAGCAATAAGAATCCTCTCCAGAGCAAGATATATCATCCTAGGCCTCAAATTATTTTTACAAATAATTTTTCAAAACCAATAAAAAAATTAGCATGACACTCTTTTTTAACACAATAAAATCTGTGTGAGTGTGTGTATCAATACAAAAGCCAGGCTTATACTTAATTTTCCAATGTCACACACTCAGAGAGACACATTTTTAGGACACTTTAGATTCCCCTAAAATCAGGAATAAGACAAGGATGGCCACTATCTATAGTTATTTAACATTGCACTAGCATGTTAACTAATGCAATTAAATAAGAGAAAACAACTAGAGGCATAAGATTTGGAAAGGAAGAGGCAAACTATCTTTATTTGCAGAAAATGTAATCGTATATCAGAAAATCCAAAAGAATTGATGGAAAGTAAAATTAGAATATTGATATAGATAGGCTTCATGTATATAAATGGTAAGAAGTTTGAAGACCTGTGTATGGTAACAAAAATTTAAATGCCTAGACAAAACTCTAATAAGAAATAGGCAAAAATAATAGCAAAACTGTAAATATACTTTTGAAAGACTTAAAAATAATTTTGAACAAATTGAAAAACATACTGTATTTTTGCATATGAAAAGTCAACATCATAAAGATGTTTTTCCTCCCTAAATTAGTTATAAATTTAATGCAACCTCAATACAATTTTCCTCAGATTCTTTTTCTGGAACTGGACATGTTGATTAAAAAGTTTATATGAAAGAATAAACAAGTGAGAATAGCCAGGAAATACTTGGAAAGAATAGCAATGTAGTGCATGGTTAATCCTATTAGAATGTAGTAAAACATTTTAAATCCTCTAAATTAAACCAGTGTGATACTGGCTCGGAAAAAGACTTGTAGACCAATGGATCAGAATAGAAAATACAGAAATATATCTAAGGGAGATTTAGTAAAAGACAAAGCAAGCATTGAAGTCAGAGGAGAAATACTGGCTTTAAATATAATGTTGTGGCACCTGAGTAGCTGTAAAGATGAAGATAAAATTAGGATTTTTTCTTGCAGTGTCCTCTATGATAACTTGGAAATGCATTAGAGGTTAAAATGGAAAAACACTCCAAATAAACCTCACCCACCCCCAAATACAAAGGATAGAAGAAAACACAGTGATTTTTATCACCCAAGAATAGAGATTCCTAAATATGACTGAACAAATCTAAACTCAATAAGAGATTGGGAGATTTGGCAATGAAAAAAGAAAACAAGTAAAGTTATAATTACAAATTGGGGGAATCTTTGCTATTTTAATCATAAGTATTAGTATCTTTAATGTAATAAGAATGTCCTAAAAATTTTACATTAATGCTTATTACATTCACATACACATGAAAACCAGAGGTATAAAGAAAGGGTTCACAGAAAGTTCATTCACAGTAAGCAAAATACATGTTATAATTACAGAGATACTGACTCTCATCTAACAGACTGACCAAATTCCCAAAGTTTGGCAATGTAAATTCTTGGTAAGGTTATCAGCAAGTAGGCATTTTATACATTGCAGCTAAGGGCACAGAGTCGTACCATCTTTATGAAAGGAAACTAGCAATACCTAGCAAAATTACATATGAATTTACCCTCTGTCCGGCAATCACCCTTCCTGGATTCTATCACAAATATTCAATGACGATGTAGAGGCATGCAAAGGGCTATTCACTGTGTCCTTATCTGTTTCAGCAAAAGGCTGTCAAACAACCGAAATGTTTCTTAGTAGAGAACTATTTGAATTAACTAGAGTATAAATCTATGAAGTGAAACAAGGGGAAAATTTTCATTTCCAGATTTGAGGGACCAGTTTGTAGAAAACTGATGCTTCCGCTGAAAACAGAAAAAGACGGGTACAATTGAGAGTGATGCATTTGAATTTTTCAGAAAGCCACTGAGACATCTTGGAATTGAAGGTTCTAGATATCAGAGAGAAGGGATTCTTCCTGAAGTAAGCCCAACATTCTGAAAGCTGCTTTTGCCTTCTTGGCATTTGCTAATTCTTAACATGGGGAAAGAAACTAAGGGACTGTGCAGAGCAGCGGTTCTCAACCTGTGGGTCATGACCCCTTTTTTTCCATTTGTAACAACACAGCAATTAGGAAGGTTGAGAACCGCTGGTGCAGAGGGTCGTCACTGAGAGGCAGAGAAGGAGTAGCGCTCTCCACAGTCTTATAGGTCTGAGGTGATAAAACTTGGGAGTGTTGGAGTTTCCAGTCAGCCAGGACTCAAGAAACTGTGATTCCAGACAGAAAGGAGGTGCAGAAAAGTGAGCTAGTGATTCTTAAGTCATGTTGAGCGAAAGGCTAAGAAGCCAAGAAAAGCAGCTGGAAAGCAGAGTGGAATTTTAACAGTCTTAGTGTTGTTCTGGAGATAAAAAGGAGAGTTCCTGAACTGACAAGGAGGTAGCATTCAGTGAATGCCTTGGCATAAGCTTTCAGTCGGGACCCTTGGAGAGGGGGTGCATTAGGGTGTATCAGCCTTCCTACAACTCAACATTGAGAAATCTGTTCCTGACTTGAAGGAGGTAAATTGTCCCTACTCTAGCAGCCTGTCTGATATAGAGTAAATCCTCTCCAGAGGAAAATATCTTCATCCAGAGCCTCCATATTCTTTTATGCTCTGTGATCAGTACTCAATCCAAAATCAGTAGGATCCAAGAAAGAGGGCCAAGAGAAAATTCATAATAAAAAGATACTCACATGTGTCCCAGATTATTGCACTTATCAGACACAGATTTTACAATAATTGTGATTACAATACAGAAAATACATTACAAAATGAAGAATTTCACTACAAAACTGGAATCTATTTTTTCTAGATAAAATTGCAAAATTTTACTGAGAGAATTTTATCAGTCAAATTTTTTAGTATAACAACAGCACATGTGGTTTCAGCTTGTGTTCTTTTTACCTTATGGATGCTCAGTGTCTACTTCTGAAATTTTAGCACACTCTAGATTAGGTAGTTTTTGCTTTCACGTCAGGGCTATCTCCATCCTCAGCCCCAGCCTTTTCCTGGTGATCACCTTCCAGTGCAGGTTCCTCTCCCCCACATTGAGTGGGGAAAAGATTCCCTATTTAACAAATGGTGCTGGGTGAACTGGCTGATGACCTGTAGAAGACTGAAACTGGACCCACACCTCTCACCATTAACTAAGATAGACTGTCATTGGATTAAAGATTTAAACTTAAGACATTAAACTATAAAAATACTAGAAGAAAGTGCAGGGAAAACTCTTGAAGAAATTGGCCTGGAGAATATTTTATGAGGAGGATCCCCTGAGCAATTGAAGCAACATCAAAAATACACTACTGGTACCTGATCAAACTAAAAAGCTTCTGCACAGCCAAAAATGCAGTAAGTAAAGCAAGCAGACAGTCCTCAGAATGGGAGAGGATATTTGCAGGTTCTGTCTCTGACAAAGGTTTAATAACCAGAATCCACAAAGAACTCAAATGTATTAGCAAGAAAAGAATAAGTGATCCCATCTCAGGGTGGGCAAGAGACTTGAAGAGAAACTTCTCTGAAGAAGACAGGCATGGCCTACAGACATATGAAAAAATGCTCATCATCCTTAATCATCAGAGAAATGAAAATCTAAACTACTTTGAGATATCATCTAACTCCAGTAAGATTAGCCCACATCACAATATCCCAAAACCAGAGATGTTGATGTGGATGTGGAGAAAAGAAAACACTTCTACATTGCTGGTGGGAATGGAAACTAATACATTCCTTTTGGTAAGATGTTTGGAGAACACTTAGAGATCTAAAAATAGACCTGCCATTCAATCCTATAGTTCCTCTACTAGGTGTATATCCAGAAGACCAAAAATCACATTATAACAAAGATATATGTCCCAGAATGTTTACTGCAGCTCAATTCATAATTGCTAAGTCATGGAGGAAGCCCAAGTGCCCACTGACCCATGAATGCATCAATAAATTGTGGTATATGTACACCATGGAATATTATGCAGCCTCAAAGATGGAGACTTTACCTCTTACATGTTTACATGGATGGAGTGGGAACATATTCTTTTTAGCAGAGTATCTCAAGAATGGAAGAAAAAGTATCCAATGTACTTAGTCTTACTATGAAACCAATTTATAGCTTTCTTTTGAAGCTATAACCCAATTATAGCCCAAGAAGAAGGGGAGAGGGAGAGTATGGGTGGAGGGAGAGTAATTGGTGGGACCACACCTACGGTGCATCTTACAAGGGTACATGTGAAATTTACTAGGTGTAGAATATAAATGTCTTAACACAATAACTAAGAAAATGCCATGAAGTCTATGTTGACCAGTTTGATGAAAGCATTTCAAATTATATATAAAACTAGTACATTGTACCCCATGATTGCATTAATATACACAGCTATGATTTAATAAAAAAAAATAAAAGGGGTGGCTGGCCCCATATACCGAGAGTGGTGGGTTCAAACCCTGCCCCAGCCAAACTGCAATAAGAAAATAGCTGGGCATTATGGCAGGTGCCTGTAGTCTGAGTTACTCAGGAGACTGAGGCAAGAGAATCACCTAAGCCAAAGAGCTGGAGGTTGCTGTGAGCTGTGACATCACGGCACTCTACCGAGGGTGACAAAATGAGACTCTGTATCTTAAAAAAAAAAACCCCAGCCAATCTGGAATTCTATATCTGGTGAAAATGTTCTTCCCAAGTGTAAGCAAAGTAAGAATATTTTTAGAAAACCAAGAAGTGAGGTATATTACATATGTTCCTAGTAAACTGATAGGAGAAGAAATGTTAAATGACATTTTTGTGTTTTGTATCACAATTTTTATGGTGCTTATAGAAATGTATATATGCATTAAAATTTATAGAACTTGGCCAGGTGCAGTGGCTCATGCCTGTAATCCCAGCACTCTGGGGGGGCTGAGGCAGGTGGATTGCTTGAGCTTAGGAGTTCAAGACCAACCTGAGCCAGAGTGAGACCCTCCTTTCTCTAAAAATATAACCAGGCATTGTGGTAGGTGTCTGTAGTCTTAGCTACCCATGAGGCTGAAGTAAGAGAATCACTTGAGCCCAAGAGTTTGAGGTTGCTATGAACTATAATGCCATTGCACTCTACCAAGAGTGACAAAGTGAGACTCTGTTAATATTAATCGAGCTTTCTTGGAACAAATCCCCCAAAATAGTAGCACTGACATCAGTCAAGATATTTTCTAGTAACCTATTCCTGGTTCACCAATACTTTCTTCAGCTGTGTCCAATCTGCTAAAAAAAAAAAAAATCATATCTATAGCAAAAAGTCAGTACTTTTTTAAAAAAAGGCATGCTTTAGGCACAAGCAAAGTGGTCCCAAAAGGAAATCCAGAAATATATGAAGAAATGAAAATCAATACAGAAAGTAAGCATATGGGTAAATATAAATGAATATTGACTGAACAATAATAATAATTTTTTTTTGTGATTTAAAATTCATGTTGAATTAAAGTATGTGCAACCATAAAGAAAAGTGTTCTAAGGAATGAACTTTTAGGCAGAAGTGCCTATACTAATTTATATTAAATAGTAATAAATCAAGGATTCATGTTGCAATCTCTTAGATACTAAAAATATGATAAAATAATATGTAACTGAAAACCTAATGCAGGAGGAGAAGAGTAAACAATACTTAATTCAAAAGAAGGCAAGAAGAAAATCAAAAGAAACATAAAATTAGCTGAATAGACAAGAAATAGTAAAAATGAACGTAAATAGAAATTACAGTAAATATAAATGTATGAAATACATCAATTAAAAGATTAAGATTGTCAGACTAGGCTCAAGAATGAAATAGAACCATATGCTACTATTTTGAGGGATTTGTTCCAAGAAAGCTTGATTAATATTAACAAACTAATCAGTTTAGCTCACCACATTAATTGAAGAGACAAAGAGAAAACACTTTATAAACTCTTTTTATGATGCCAACATATGTGTTAAGGAAAGTACAAGACAGGAAATTTTGAATTCAAATTTGGAATTTTTGAACTGAGTGGTATATGAAAATGATAGTATGATACAACTGAATTGGATTTAAATAAGAATATAAGGTTAGGGCTCGGTGCCTGTGGCTCAATCAGCTAAGGCGCCAACCCCATACACCTAAGGTGGCGGGTTTGAATCCTCAGCCCGGGCCTGCCAAACAACAATGACAGCTACAACCAAAAAATGGCCGGGCGTTGTGGCAGGCGCCTGTGGTCCCAGCTACTTGGGAGGCGGAGGCAGGAGACTCGCTTGAGCCCAGGAGTTGGAGGTTGCTATGAGCTGTGATGCCATGGCACTCTACCCAGGGGGATAGCGTGAGGCTCCATCTCAAAAAAAATAATAATAATAAAATAAAATAAATAAAAGTGTTTTTCTCTACTGATATTGATGCTATCGATTGCATTTCTATTCTTTTAATAGTTGTACTTCATTTTTGAGGTACATATTTAACTATGAACTCCTCTACAATGGTGTACAGTTATTTAGAATTTCTGTCTTCCTTAAGAACATGGTAAAGACCTTACCTTACTTTAATTTACCAATAAGCCCCTGGCATTCACTCTATTACTATTTTTCTACTTTTTTACAAAAAAGTAGTTATTAGTATTTTCTGAAATTAAATTGATCAAAAATGTATTACTTTCTTTGCTCATTTTTGCTTCTTAAAGTTCATCCTTTCTCTCAGAGGGCTCCTTTCTACTTAGTGTTTGTTGCTTGTTGCGTAGTTGTATATTCTGTCTTTATCATGTGCTCATTTGTGAATGGTTATATAACTGGGTATAAAATTCTAAATGAATACTTTTTGACATCTTAGCTAATGCTGAGTTAACATAATAGTGAAGATATTATTACCTTGTTTCCTGGTTTCCATTACTATATGAGAAGTTTGTTTTTATTAATTATTAAATATCATCCTCTATCAGAAATCCTCCCTTTTTTCCTCTGGTAACTTCTAAGATTTTCCCCTTATCCTGAATATTCTACGTTTCTACTCTTTTTTTTTTTTTTTTGAGACAGTGCCTCAAGCTGTCCCCCTGGGTAGAGAGCTGTCACCCTGGAGACAGCAACCTCCAACTCCTGGGCTCAAGCAAATCTCCTGCCTCAGCCTCCCAAGTAGCTGGGACCACAGGCGCCCGCCACAATGATGGTTGCAGCCATCTTGTTGTTTGGTGGACCCAGGCTGGATTCTAACCTGCCACCTTAGGTGTATGTGGCTGGAGTCTTAGCCACTTGAGCCATAGGCGCCAAGCCTACATTTCTACTCTTGTGTGTTTAGGAATTAATTTATTTTTAATTAGCCAACAAATTATTCAGAGTGCACTTTTAATTCTTCATTTTAGAAAAATTTCAGCCACTATTATTTCATTTGTTTCTTCTCTGCTTCAAAGTTCTTCAGGAGCTCATACGAGATGTACCCTTGGGCGTCTCTGTAGTTATTCATTGTTATTTTATATTTTTATGCCTTTGCTTCCCTGTGCTTCATTCCTCATTCCAGGTAAATTCCTCTGTAATAACTGTCAGTTCAATTAATCTCCTTCTGACAGTGTCCCTCTAGAGTTTATTCTGTCTGCCTAATTTTTTTTTTTTTTTGAGACAGGGTCTCATTCTGCTGCTGGGCTATAGTGCAGTGGTGTCATCATGGGTCATTGCACCCTTAGACTCCTGAGCCACTGTGCTCAGCCAGTTTGCTTAATTTCAAATCTTTATTTCTAAGCTTTTCAATCAACCCTGTTTCTTTACTATTTCTGCATGCTTTTATTTAATAGCTTCTTATTCTTTAAAAATTAGTGTCACTCCTTATCTCTTTGAGAATGCTAACATTTTTAAAGACTTCTGACTATTTCATAAAATTAACATCACTGAGATGAAATTATGACGGAACTTTCCTTATTGATTTTGCTAATTTTCTTGGCATTTTTTTCTGTGTTTTGGGATTTGGATTTGCAGGTGCAGTTTGAAGAGGAGTTGGTTCCTGCTGCTGCTGCTACTGCTATATTCTTGTTATTGTTGTGGTGTGGTTCTTTTCCTCCTTTTCCCTCTGTGAATGAATTGGATTCTTTTACGTTGTATTTTCTAGTTGTACATAGTATATGTAAGGATAAAAATATTTTTATAGCCCTCATATCCTGTAGCCTTTATAAATACACATATTCTTTTGGGCACTTTCTCATATATTTTCCTTTACATTTTTGTTTTTAAAAATGATAGTTTCTTCCCTTTCTTGTATTTATACCTCTTATTTTTCTTCTCAAAAGCGATGTCTAGCATTTCTAATACTGTACCAGCCATCTACTCAGGAATACAGGAACCACAGAAGGGATTTAACATAAAATTTGCAAAATTGGTTAAACTTTAGTCAAAAGATAAAAAATGTAAAAAGGGGGTGGTGCCCATAGCTCAGTGGGTAGGGTGTTGGCCATGTACCTTGAGGCTGGTTTAAACCCTGCCTGGGCCAGCTAAAACAATGACAACTACAACAACAACAACAAAAATAACTGGGCGTTGTGGCAGGCACCTGTAGTCCCAGCTACTTGGGGGACAGAAGTAAGAGAATCTCTTAAGCGCAAGAGTTTGAGGTTGCTGTGAGCTCTGACACCACAGCACTCTATCCAGGGTGACAGCCTGAGACTCTGTCTCAAAAAAAAAAAGAGGAGAACCCTGAGGTAATATGACAATTACAGGAAGAAGCAGGGGAGATAAAGGGAAGAGATTAGGGTAACCTAGAAACTTGCAGGGGGGACATACACACCTGGGTCCCAGGCATCTAAGGAGGGGGCACCATCAGCTGCTGGTGTCTCAGGAGCTTAGGGATTGGGGTCTTACAGAGTTAAGGCTCAAAATATTGAGGAGGAGTGTAGGCTGACTGCAGTTTATGCCTGCAGATGGGTGCACCAGGTTGATTCTGCATGTCTAAGGAAGAAACCTGAAGATTGCAACCAACTACGGCTGGCATGAAAAGCCCTTGTTGGGGCAAACCAGCAGGAAGAGAGAAATGGGAAGGACCAACTCCTTTCTCCATGTTGTCACCTTCAGTCCCCACAATGCCACCTACTGATAGAGCCTAATGTGGAGCCATCTGGCAGACAGTTTCCTGCCGTCTCAGCCCCACCAGCCCCAGAGCAGCATATGGAAAAGTAGGTTTAGAGCGGAGAGGCAATGCCTTAGTCACAAACACTCTCTGAAGAGGGGGATCCTGTATTTGAAAGAGGCCTGCTGCTAGTGTTTCCCACGGAATCTAATGCTGAATCAGTTTCCAGCTGGGTGCTCTTGTTTTGTGTGTGTGTGTGTGTGTGTGTGTGTGTGTGTTTGTGTGTGTGTGTGTAAATGGGCACTTCATTCCTATTGTTTTAGGCATTTATTTTTTAGTCAAGAAGAGATTGATTCTTGACATCTATGAAAATAATCATGTTTTATCTTAACATTTTATGTAAATATTATGAGTTTTATAACTGATTTTAGAAGTGTTATCTTAGTCACGTTAGAAGTAACCTGTTAGGGCCATCTGGTAGGAGTAATAGGACAGAAGTCCTTTATGCAAAATTCACTTTAGATCTGGAGACACCACTCACACTCCCAGAGGGCATTACATGACTCGTTGCTGGTGGCTTTCTAGGAGGAGCAGGGCAGGCTCCCAGCAGGTACAAAAATGGTTTCAGAGAGCAGGGAAGGGAGGCTGGCTTGGTCTTTATTGGGGTTAGAAGCTGCATGTGAGGTGAGGGTGCCCGTGCATGGGCTGAAGCTTGTGTGGTTTGAACTTTCTCCTGGTGCCAAAGGAAAGGGCACCTGGGCTTTCTTATCAGCTTCCCAGACTGGGCGGAAGGGGAAGAGGGAGGAGCAGAACTTGAAATGTGCCAGCAGTCAGACATCAGAAATGGAGTCAGACTATTACATAAATCTTACTTGGTATGATAGGTGTCTTTGTATTTCACCAAATTCGTAAGTCGAAAGCCCTTATCTCCAGTACCTGACAATGTGACCTTATTTGGAAACAGGGTCATTAAAGAGATACTCAAATTTAAAAAGTGATTATGCTGGGCCCTAATCCTAACGATCTTCCTTATGGGATCAGGACACAGACACAACTGAGGGAGGATCACGTGAACACATGGGGAGCAGAGAGCCATCTGTAAGTGGAGAGGAAGGCCTCAGAATAAAAACAACCCTGGCAACACCTTGATTTTGGATGTCCAGTCTCCAGACCTATGAGAAAATAAATTTCTATTGCTTAAACCACGCAGTCCATGGTACTTTGTTACTGTCGGCCCAAGCAAACTGATACACTTGGTGTTAACAGATATGTATTTTGATATATCATTTAATTTGACTAAGACTAATCAAACTGGATGACCTTAAACATCTCTTTTTTTTTTTTTTTTTTAGAGACAGAGTCTTACTTTGTTGCCCGTGGTAGAGAGTACAGTGGTGTCACAGCTCACAGCAACCTCCAGTTCTTGGGCTTAGGTGATTCTCTTGCCTCAGCCTCCCGAGTAGCTGAGACTGCAGGCACCCACCACAATGCCCAGCTGTTTTTTTGGTGGAGTTTGGCCTGGGCCAGGCTCAAACCTGCCACCCTCGGTATATGGGGCCGGCGCCCTACTTACTGAGCCACAGGCGCCACTCGACCCTAAACATCTTAAAATGATATTTCATTCTGAAAAATATGGTATGTTTTATTGGGAAAGAAAAACAAGATGAACAACAAATACTCATTTTCAAAAGAGAAAGGTGGCAATGGAGTAAGGGAGTTAGCAGCCTCACATCAGTCCTTTGTTTGGGCCAGAAAATCTCTCCAAGCCTCAGTTTGCTGAGTTTCTCTTTCCTGGAAGGTTTTGGTCCCTGGAAAGATTCCCACCCACCCCCCACCCCCCCACCCCCATTGGGCTTAAATACCACATCTGAGAGGAGAATTATAAAGCAAAGAACTACCCTTCGGCTAAGGAAATGTGTAGGGGTGTGTGTGTGTGTTTGCACACGCGTGTGCGGTGTGTGCCTGCGTCCGTGTGTCTGAGCCACATTCCTAGCTAATCTCTTCCACATACTGTCCTCATTCTTTGTAGTGGGAGGGGGGTAACTAAAGGGGTTCAAATTCTCTGCTGAGCAGGGCAAGAATCACTTCTCACCAGGATTGGATTTTTTTTCCTTTTTTCTGGAGAGACAACTCCAGGGAACCAAGTGGGGTATCTGCCAATTTCTTGGGGTTGGGAGGCGGAGACTCTGTTATGAGCAGTGTCAGAGATTTTATTGCATTGATCTGAGATCCTTCCTGTCTGGGAGGCGAGTGGGCCGTGTCCTATGCTGGTTAGGAGTGTAGGCTCTGAGGGTCAGGTTGACCCGTTTTGGAATCTTGGCTTTTCCCAGCTCAGTGATCTTATACCTTTTTCTACATCTATAAAATGGCAATAAAAGTACTCACGTAAAGTCACTTGTAAATAGAGCATGTAAAAAACTCAGGGATGCCAAGTATAAAAACTGAACGCATGTGAACTATGATGTTACTGCCATATTTGGGCCCTTCTTAGAAGTGGCATTCAGGTGCTGAGTTTTCTCGGCTCCTCTGACTTGATAGCACTCTTGGCTGACAAAAGATTATAAATATTCTCCCTCCCTTGACAGTGTCAGTGTAGGAACAGAGCCAGGGAATATTGAGCTGTGCTGGCTCAGACTTTGCCATGTCTATAGTCTCACGGGCACCCCCACCAGCTGGAAAAAGCTTTGGAGGCTCTGAGGGATCAGGGCCCCGGCTTCACCATATTCACAGAAGGCCCATGCTCTTCCAGGCAGGGCATTCACTTCAGACCCTGGGAATGAGCTCATAGGGTCTGGAAAGGTGCAACATTAATTCCTCAACCTGGCCCTCCACCCACTCCGAAGGATAACCCTGCTTCCCTCTGTCCCTCTACTTATCAACAAATAAGTCATCTTTCACGTCCGGAATATCTTCTCCAGTAGCTCTCTTAATTGCAGTTTCTGATTTCTTTGGTATCAGTGTTATTACTTAACTAGAGTGGATCCTGCGCAGTTATCTAGAGTGGTTCATTTCACTGGCGTCCTTATCACTCGCTTCTATAATTTAGCTGTGATCTGGGTTTTCTGGCTTCGCTGCAACAGCTCTGCCCTTGACAACTCCCACCCGCGTCTTGGGTTTCTCTAAGAACATTCAGTGAGCTCTGTCTTTCAAGGTACACGGCATTCCTTTTCAACAGCCTTTCTTCTTTTTTCTCTTTTGAGAAATTAGCTGATATCATTTCACCCTAGGCTTGTTTACGCCATTCTGTTGCTTCTGCCACCATAGGTGTCCCATCGGCGTTGTTTTTCACTGTTTTGAGTATTCATATTTTCCTTAGTGCATTTAATTTGGGGTGACATTGCTTTTCTCTTTCTGGCAAATGTTCTAACACGCATTATAGCTGAAGGAGTACGTTCAAATAACATACCAATTACATATGCTATGCTACAGCTAATCTCGGTTTTCTGCAGTTAGGTCTATCCGAACAAACCAAATCTTGTTTCTTAGAAGAGGAAACAAAACTCTAATCTTATTATAATGTTATTTTGTACAATATAACCTTCAACTTGGCAAGATTCTGAAATATTTCACTTGCTGAGTTTTCTAGTGTTATTAGGAAAAGAATATAAATAAGACCGTTACAACATTAGCATTAGAGAGAGAAGATAATTGCTACCATTAGTAGGAATTCTTTGCCACCAGAAAACTCTGGAAACAAAATCTAGCAGCAAAGGGTCAGCGCCAGAAGAGATGGGATACTGAAGGGGAACCCACATCTCACACAGGTCCACGACTGGCTGTGTCCTCCAGCGCTGTTCTCTAAGGCGCACAGACGCTCTCAAACCCTTTGCAACGCTACAGTGTATTAATTCTTGCTCTGTTGCATCTCCATGGCCATCTGGGTGTTATTATCAGGCTGATACCTGACAGGTAACATTATCAAATAAAGAGACATCAGTTTTTAAATTATATCATCCTACGGTCAAAGAAAAACCTACTCAAAGATTTTTGGTTCTTCAAAAACAAGCAAACAAGCCTATGCGTGCTAGGTACCTCTTCTTCTCCACTTCAAATCATCTTACCTCAGCCACTGACCAGCATTTGTTGGACCCAAAACGGGTCCAGCCATGATAGCCGCCCCCAAGGAACAGTCACCAGACTAGGGTCGATGCAAAAGCAAGAGGTGAGTTTATTGCTGACACGTCAGGGTCCCTCAGCCGCTCGGGAAGAAGGACTCCGAAAGGCTGTTACAGGTTTCTTTTAAAGTTGAAAACCGCAACCAGATGGGTGTGGGGGTCGGTGATTGTTTGAACGAGGGGGATTCTGATCAGGGTAAGGTCACTGGTCTGTCTAAGCGAACAAAATTCCAAGCATTCCGAGCAGGGAGTGGGTTGTGCAAAGAAGTCTGTTGTTTGTCAAGGGCCGAGCAGGGAGTGAGCGGGGTCAGGGGGTGAGTTTTAGCTGTTGGGGTAGCTGGCATGAGCAGGATGTGGAGAGGGGTGCCCGCAAGCACCCAGGAAGTCCCAGGCGCCCCAAGCACCCAGGGAGTCCCCAGAATGTAGTCAGTCAGCCAGTGCTCGGAAAATCCCTGCCTGAAAAGTCTCCCAGCAGGTGGTCTGTTTCATGAGGTGGGAGTCTACCCTGGCCTCGGGGGTCCCTTCAATTGCACAGGAGCAAACCGCAGAGTCTCACCTACGTGAGACTTCTCACCACTTACCTCCTGCCCATCACTTGCCAGTGGGGGAGAACCGTGAGACTTTCTGCACTCCGGCATGCACGGTCCCCAAGTGTAGGGGCTGAACACCCCACTAGGTGAGGGGGCTGGGCTATGAAAGCCAAAAAATAAATGTCTTTCCCTTTGGGCCCTTTGCAGATTTCTAAGAGGCATTTCCTCAAGGCTCTCATGATCCTCACGGGCTGTGATCTCATTACATTGAGAGCTGGTTACCTCCAATGTTGGGGAAATACAATTACAAACAGCATTTCCCGGCCCAGAAATACTCTCCACAAAGGCAATAGAGGAAAAAAACACCTCCACTACTGATTAAGAAATAAACCAAAATATCATGCCCATCACAGCCACTCCACTAGGAGATTGGTAAGAGAAAGAGAGCCTCTCCCTACGTCGTAGTCAGCAGGTGTAACACATTATGTACACATTCTCAAGATAAGCAGTAACCAGACTTCAAGTAAGAGGGAATTGGCACCATCTGTCACACACAGTTCATCCTAAATTCACCTCGTAATTAGAGTGACCATCTTTGTAAGATTATCAGCTTTATCCAATGGGAAAATAAACTTCTTATATCTTTTTTTTTTTTTAAGAGACAGAGTCTCACTTTATTGCCCTTGGTAGAGTGCTGTGGTGTCACAGCTCACAGCAACCTCCAACTCCCAGGCTTAGGCAATTCTCTTGCCTCAGCCTCCCAAGTAGCTGGGACTACAGGCACTCGCCACAACGCCCGGCTATTTTTTTGTTGCAGTTTGTCTGGGGCCGGGTTTGAACCTGCCACCCTTGGTATATGGGGCTGGTACCCTACTCACTGAGCCACAGGCTCTGCCTAAAACTTCTTATATCTTTATCCTTCCAAACTGTGAGAGGAGCCCACAAAAATTAGGCTCCTCCCAGCAGCTTTGAGAGGGAGAGGAGCTCTCTTTTGATGTTGGCATTTGGAATAGATGGCTCTTAAGACGCTTGCATTTTAAAGAGATGGCTCCCATACTCTCCTCTAGAAAAGCATCCTGGATCATAAAGCAGGGAAGACCAGCTGATGAAAGCCCAATCTAGTCTAAGGCAGTGTTGCCCAAGCTTTTGGCACCAGCTACTGATTTCATGGAAGACAGGTTTTCCAAGGATGGGGCGTGGGGGGAGGAGGGAAGGGAGGGATTAGATGCACATAAGAAGTGCAAAACCTTTGCATGTGCAGTTTCCAGAAGGGTCTGAGCTCCTATGAAAATCTAACGCTACACTTGAGTCAACAGGAGGCAGAGCTCAGGTGGTGATACAAGCTATGGGGAGCAGCTGTAAATA
>CAUYQV010080883.1:0-22253 GCA_963574575.1 Galagoides demidoff
GGTTTACAGAGCTTGTGCAGTAAATGACAAAATGGCACTGGTCTGGCCCTTTCAAGTACACATCTAGTTTCATGATATTAATATGAAATAGGAATTTGTGCTTATGTTAGAGTGTTGCATTCCATATTTCAAATATTCCAAAAACCTTTCATGCTTTAATTCACCATATATTAATCCATTTTGATAGTGAGAGGACCAGACCAGCGCCATTTTGTTGTTTACTGCAAAAGACCGCAGGGCCACTCCCCGCTGCCTCCCTCACCCCTGGTTGCACAAGCTGTTGAGCCGTTGATTAAGCCATCTTATTAGGCGATAAGTTTCAGTTTCCCTGAAATTCAGGTATTCCCCTCAGTCACGTGGCCCAGCTATCCAATTGGACTGTACCACCTAGCCAAACCACTATGTAGTCACTAGACAATCCCCCACCCCTCAGCCTACACCAATCCTAATCTTACCTGCACCCAAGGAACCCCTGATCACCAATAGAAAATGTACTCATGCCAACCCCATCCTTCTTGCTTTCTGTACCCTATAAAAACCCTCCATACCCCAGGTTTGGGGCTCTTCCTCAGTGTGTACACCAGGAGAGTCCAGGCCCGGGCTTGGCCTGGGCTTGAATAAAGCTCACCTCGTGCTTTTACATCGGAGTATGTCTCGGACTGTCTCTTTGAGGGGGTCCTGGGAAATTCCGGGCACAACAATAGTCTTTCCAACTACTAGCTGTAGAGGTAACTCACCTGCTGAAATTTCCCAGCGGATGCTTTATTTCTATACTTAGAGGTCAATGCTCTTAGATGAAATTTGAAAAACAAAGAGCTTAATGTCATTTTCCCCCCAGAGGAACTCTAAATCTTGTTTAAATCATTCAAGCAAACAAAGCTAAAAGTAGATTCTGCTCATTGCAAAGAGTTATCTATGATGTACTGAAGAATTTGGAGAAACTCTAATCCCCCAAATTCTTCAGTTTTAGATTGTCGGTTATTTCTTCTCCATATAAGTTAGGTATTCCTTATCTGAGATACTTGGGATACAAAAAGTGTTTTGTTTATCAATTTTTTTTGATTTTGGAATATTTTCATATACATAATGAGATAAGTTGGGCATGGCTCCCAAGTCCAAACTCAAAATTCATTTAGCTTTCATAGACACCTGGTACACATAGCCTGAAGGTACTTTTGTACAATATATTTTTAGTAATTTTGTGTATGGAACAAAGCTTGTGCACATCAGAGAGCAAAAGTGTCACTCTCCTGACCACCCATGTGGATAATCTGTGGTTATTTGGCACCACCACCATTGCAGACTCTAAATTTATTTGCAGTTATTTTCCTAATAATCCACCATTTTCTTTCACTTATTCATACATAAGCAATTAACAGTTAAAAATATGTACATATCTTACTTGCAGAAAAAAAAATACATCAGCTGAAGGGGGCTGGGAGAGTCTTTTTGTCTTTGGGGATGCTGAATCAATGTGCATTGTGCTCCCATGTGTTTTGACTGTGACCTGTCATGCGAGGTCAGGTGTGAAATGTTAAGCTGTGACATCATGCCAGTGCTCAGAAAATTTGATTTTAGAGCATTTTGGATTAGGGATGTTTTACCTATACTTCAAAAATATACCCTTTATCTGGATCTCAGTGTTGCTATTCAAAACTCTTCAGCTTGATTGGAAATTTTCCTCTATTTTTTAACATCTGCTCTTTTACTATTAAGTTTTGAAATGTCTCTACAATGTGTCTGTGTATACATTTATTCTCATCCATCCTGTTTTGTTCATATAATCCTCCTATATGGTGGATTTATGTCTTCATTATATTTGAACAATTCTCAGCTATTATTTATTCAAACTGGAGTCTGTATTATTATCCCTAGTTTTACCTCTGAGTCTTCTTGCAGGCATATATTGGAAAATATTGTTCTTCCCTATTTCTTGAACTTCCTTTTGTGTTTTCATAAATCGTTGCCTCCTTGTTTTGTGTCTTGGATAATATTGCATGTATAATTTCTAGTTCACTATTTTAGTTATACTTGGATATATGTTTCAGTTCACTCGAGGTCATTCAAATGAGTTTGTCTTCACTGAGTTATTTATTTCAACAGTTATATATGTGTGTGTGTTTATTTTTATTTCAAAATAATCTATTAGGTTTGTTTTCAAATCTGGTCACTTTGGGTAATCTTTTTTCATTCTTTTGTCAATGAATTTCTTATGCCTTTAACTATTTCATATATACATGTCTATGAATACATCTTTTACAGTTTTAAACATTTTATACTTATACAATAGGTGACAATTTTTTTGACTCTGCTTCAAAAGATTATTTTCTTATAAATTTGACTACCTACTTAGAATGCTCATATTTGGTTGATCTTAACTTGTATAAAAACTGAAGCCTAAAATGAAGGTGCTTTTATACAGAGAAGATTTGCTTTTGCATCTTTTTGATCCAAGGACTATTCTAAATCTGAGATACAAACTTATGTCCCCTCTTGATTCCCTGGCTCAATACAGCAGTCTTTGATTCATCTCCCTCCTCCTTCCTTAGGCAATCACAATAGTGGAATTTTACCTGTATTTCTTTTATGCTTAGTATTCCAAGTTCATATTTCAACTATTTTTTTTTTTGGCTCCTTCAAAGTTTCCTTTACATCTCCCCAGCTCCGTATTATAATAAAATTCATGTTTGATCCAAGTTCTATCTACTTTTCCACATAGATAAAGACCTAGGAATACATACTGCAATGAAAATAAAAATCAATTTTCTTTAATTATCTAAGTAATTCCTTCATTGAGTAACATTTTTAATGATTAATATTATACTTTACAGGATTCCAACACAGCTAAAGCCAAAGCTAATTAAATTAAAAAGTAAGACAGAAGGGAGAATTTAATTACTCACAAAACAGTTTTTAAACCTCCCAAAACATGCAAGAATGGTCAATAATAGCTCCTGAGAATGGTTGAAAATTATTCTGATAGCCGTTACTTTTTTTTTTCCTACAGTTTATTGCCTGTCTGAACAGCTAATTTTTTCTGAAATGCTGATCTTGTCTCAAATGCTGCCAAGGAGAGTGTCTCATTGAGACAATGTTTACAACTATTTCACTTTGCTCACTAAAGTGTAAATTGTCCTCTTAGATTTTCTATAACCCTCCTTTCTCCACTGAATAATGTAGAACAATTTCCCCTGGAGGGGTCAAAGTACAATTGAATAGTCATTTGAAAACTTTCTTCTGTCTTAAGATCCCACCATGAAGCCTTTGCCTTTTCACAACCTCCTAGAATTTAATGAAAAGTTATGATATTAGTATGCTGATACTTAAGTCTTGCTTACCATTTAATAGGAGAATCTAAAAAGTTTCATGCAAACAAGTCTCCTGCTAGTTTTCTTTAATACCATACTCTAACAAAAATCTAGTTATTTATAATTAGATTTGTGCTATGAAGGTAAAGATGGTTATAGGAGAGTTAACTAAATCTAGTTTTGAAAATGAGAAATGGCCAGGAAAAACTTCTTTGGAGAAGTCAAATGAAAAGTGAATTAAACATTAGTAATGAGGTCACATAAGAGTAAACCAGGGGTGGGGGATAAAGAGAGAAAAGAAACATGCTAAGAACAGGGAAAAACATCTGCAAAGTTCTTGAGGAGGAACAGGGAAGGACGGTTACATAAACCGAAAGTACAGAGTGACTACATTTGTACTCGGTGATAGAGTTGTTAGAAGTGATCTTGAAAAAGGGGAAAGAAATTCAACATCAGATAGAACCTGTTAAGAAAGTTAAACTTGGGGCCACACCTGTGGCTCAGTGGGTAGGGCACTGGCCCCATATACCGAGGGTGGTGGGTTCGAACACAGACCCAGCCAGCTAAGACAGCAACAAAAAAAAGCGGGGGTTGTGGCAGGTGCCTGTAGTCCCCACTACTCAGGAGACTGAGGCAGAAGAATCGCTTAAGCCCAAGAGTTGGAGGTTGCTGTAAGCTGTGACACCACAGCACTCTACCAAGGGTGACAAAGTGCATCTCTGTCTCAAAAAAAAAAAAAATTAAACTTGAAATCTAAGAACAATGAGAAATATGTATTCATTATGAAAACAAAAAATCACATTTGAAATTAAAAAATAAAAAAAACTTCTAGCCCTAACTTGGAAAAAGGAAATTTTTTGGGAGTGGAGGCTACCATGAATTTGGAGCTGTGGTAGTGCCCAAGTAAGACAAGGGTGGGTTGGACTATGGCAGTTACAATGGAAATGGAGACTCTCTTAGTGTCTTGATAGTTGAGTTTTCTTGATAGAGATTAAGACCTTTCATTAAATTCTAGGAGGTTGTTAACTGAGCATGGAATCTACAGATATGGTAACTGATATAATGATTGATAAAGCATCCACAAAATTAAACCAGCTTTTTTATTAAAATGTGACCTTTTCATCTTTGGTGGGTAAAAAAAATGTTACTCTATTCAATTAACGTTTCTTTTCTCCAACTTTTAATAGAGTTTCCCTTTTAACTCCTAGCTTTTTCCATCAAATAATATTTAGCATTTTGACCTTCCCTTCCAAAAATAAATGAGATGTTTTACTATTTTTCCTGAATGGAATGACACTTGGTTCTTTTCTGTATCCCTGATTCCTGCCCTCTTGTGTTTATTTGTTGTTGTTTTTCAGGAAACCAAATAACAGATTTTAATATTAGAACCTCTCACATTTTCACTGAATGTAGAAGAGAGAAGCTTAAATAGGTTTTTGTCTCTTCTTAATACCATTTTCTTCATATAACAGATCTAGATGAACCCAAATATATGTTCAATTGTTATTGTAGAGTTACAAATTCAATATTAGGAAGCTATCTCCCATTCATTAAATATTGTCTTCATTGGCAGGAAATCTCTTTCCTGTCTGGCTGAATAGTAAACCTACTCTGATGATATATTCTGATTTCTTTAGAAAGACTTCTAGAGATCTAAATTGGTTTTGGAGTTGATTTCATTAGTGTTTTCAAATCTTTAAATAATGTAGATGTATATCAAAATATAGCATTGCACTCCACAAATATGTAAACACGACCTTTGTTTTCTTAAAAAAAAACACCTTTTTTTCTATAAAAATGCTTTCTAAATATAAAGGTATTATGAATATTAGCACTATCTGTTGCCACCATCTGTTTACAACCTCTTGTAAAACTTTTGAATAAATGATATAGATCTTTTAAAAATTTTAAAGTATTTTAAAATGTGGTACATACTTGGGTTCTACCTTAGAATCTTTCTGAAGTATATTGAGAAGAAACTATGTTATTAGTATAGAATTTTATTAAAACTTATATCTGACCTGCAAATCATTTGCCACACAAAACAGTGCATCATCAAGCAAAATAAAAACACCTCCTGCACTTTATTTTGTCAAAGATAAAATGCACTAGAATATAAAGGAGAGATTTTATTCAGTCTATTGACCTAGGGAGAGCATTTCAGATGTGAAAATTAGAGTTTCCTAACATGGTGATCTTACCTTAGATTTTTACAAGGAGGGGCAAAAAATTTAACAGGTGTAGTGACTTAGAGTGATTGTTTTACAATCAGGGGGAGTCTCAGTCAGTTAGATGAACAGGAAATGCTTATCCCTGTCTAGCTAGTTTTAGGAGGACAAACAGTTCTAATCTTGGCTAATCATTCTTGAGACAAAGAACAGGTCTGTCTTTGCTCTTGTCACTGGATGTTTAATGGGAGACATATTCTCAAGACAGTCAACAGTTTCAAGTCTTATGAGAGTCGGCGAAAGAATGGGCAGGGAAGGGAGTTCTACCCACCTCTTATGGGGTTATATAGTTTTATTTTTATGACGAAATGTTTCCTGGGACACAAAAGAATGAAGAGATTTTAGAAAAGAAAGTTAAGAGATGGAGTTCATAATCATCAGTGTTTATCAGAAAATAGGGATTAGATAAAGTTAAACACTGTAAATATTTTAATAGGAGTTCCAAATCCAAGACACAAATAAATGTAAAGTTGTCAATCAGTACATTTTCAGCACTTCTTTCAAGATACTGCCTGTTTAAAAACTTGAGTCATAATTTAAAGTTTGGAAATGTTTTGAGTATAAAGAAAAGTTCGAAGGGATTATTTTGATGGGAAGTCTATCTAATTTTACCTGGTATTTGCAGGAAGAATAATTCTTTTGCTTTACATTTATGGCAGAAAGAAACATTGTTTCAGTACACTTGAAATTTTGTGTCTTTTCTTTCCTTTACTGACATAGCGGAAATTCAGGCTTAGGAATCATCATTAGACCACAGTTCCACCGAATATAATCAGTTTCCTGGTTGACAGAGAGTTTCTAGCCTAGGGAATGACTGTATAGTACTTGCTTAAATTTGACCTGTTTATATGACGTTAGTTAAATAGGAATCAAGTGCTTCAGAGTTTTATTGTTTTACCACTTCTCTTGGAAGCTTGACAAGAAATCCCCTAGAATAGTTCAGGAGAATTACATACAGTCTTATGATCTGTCAAACTATGCTGGCTCCCACCGCGTATTGATAAACATTCTTCTATTTCAAGGGAAATTTCCAATAAAAACTACACTTGAGCTTTTTCTTAGTAACATGCTTATCCATAACCCTGGGCTGGTTGCCAAGTATTAATGTGATTGCTTTACAGTCAGTGGGAAGTAATTCAGTGGCACTTTTCCATTTGTAATGCCTCTCAATGAGAAATGAGGTTGTTAGTTGACAGATGACATAGGGTAGGTACAGAAAAAAAGACATTAGATTTAAGAATTCACACCACATGCCACTCTCTTTTTAATATTGAGCCAGTTTTTTTGACTATTGTTTTGGAATAATTTTAGATTTAAATAAATGTTGCAAGAATAGTACAGAAAGTTCCTATGTACAATTCACTCAGGTTCCCCTAATGGTAACATTTTACAAAACTATAGTGTAGCTAACAAACCAGGAGATTGACATTGGTGCAATATTAAAGTATAAACTAACTTTGTACAGATTTCGCCAGTTTTATCTATGTGCTACCTTTTCTTTTGCTTTTATTTTTGTTGCAAATACTATGAAATTTTATCACATGTATAGATTTATATGTCTATCTGGGTAGAAAACCTTTCAGGCCTAAAGAAACTCCCTCACACTGATACTGGATTTCCAGGCTTCAGTCTCTGCAGTTTGAAGAATGAAGCAACGGACCACAGGATCAGCAGTAGGTTAGGTTTTATTCAACAAATGTTACAGCCCTCACAAAGAGCCAAACCTCCTTACAGAGCAGGGTCAGCAGTAATACAAGTGTTACAGCTCTTACAAAGAGCCAAACCTCCTTGCAGAGAAGGATCAGCAGTAATACAAACGTTACAGCTCTTGCTCTTGCTCCCTCCCTCTCTCTCTCTCTCTCTCTCTCTCTCTCTCTCTGAGGTCTGTATTTGGGCTCTGCTTAGGGGCTTATATAGGGGCAGTTGTCCAATGAGCTTTTGGGTCCTGAAAACAGACCAATCAGGAGCAGGTTTTGAAAATAGACCAATCAGGAATGCACTGGAGGAATTGCCAGAAGTCCACATGAGGAGATAGCACTGCCAGTGTCTTCCCTCTTGGGTCAAGCCAAATTCCTCCATTGGTAGCAACAGCAACAGGTCCAGGGCCAAGGTAGCTGGTCTCCGTGCCCCCTTGTCTGGTATCATCGCTACCCACATGTAGTCATTTGTCATTTCATCTTCTCAACCCTGACCCCTGCAAACCACTGATCTGTTCTCTGACACTATTTTTTTTTTTTGCATTTTAATGAGCAATATAAATTATGCAACCATTGAGACTGTTTCAAAAAAATTATTTTGAAATAACTTAAGATTCACAAAATATTGCAAAACTTATACAGAAAATTTGCATACACCTTTCATACAGCTTTCCCAATCATGACGTCTTTCATAACCATAGTACCTTATAAAAGCCAGAAAATTAATATTGGCATGGTATTAATGAGTAGGTTGCAGGGGCTTTATGTGGTTTTCACATTTTACATGTCTTTTTAAGTATAGTTCTATGAAATTTTATCATAGACGTGGATTCATATGCCTCCCACTACAATCAAAATAAAAAACTGTTCTGTAACCTCTAAGAAACTTTTTCATTTGTTCCTTCATGGTCATTCCCTCCTCAGAGGTGCATATGCAGAATCCCTGTTTACAGTTCCTTTCTTTCTCTACACAAATCCCCCACTTTCTAATAGTAGAAAGTAGGCGCTTCAACTTTGCTGTTATTCAGTTAGTGCAAGATTAGTGATGCAGGGCGGATGGAGCCCCAGAAGTGCTGCCTGAGCTGAAGGGAGGGCCTGCCGTCTCCACCCTGGGGGTGTTGGTGCCACTGCAGCGGGGAGCGGTGCCAGTTGGAATATAGGCAGAGAGGCTGCAGGAGGCTTCAGGGCCTGGAGGGGCTGGACACCTGCCAGGGGGACACCTCTAGGTTGCTGGTTCAGGGAGCACTGAGTGTCTCCACCCTGGCCCCTGTCTCCCTCTTCTTGCCTTTGTAACTGAATAGGGAACCCCCATTTCCCTGGCCTGGCCAATTTCAAGTAAGTTTCCTAGGCCTGGGATGCTAGGGATTGTATCCATTTGTTTGTTCAGCTATCTATATATATGTACCCTTAGACAAAGGACCCAGGGAGAGATTTATTTCCCACTTGGATTTTTCCTTCTGCCAGGAGCACTAGTGCTTTTTATCTGTATTCTTTTCTGTGAAATAAATCCTGTCTTACCACTAATCTATGGTCTGTGGATTCATTCTTCCAATCTGAGATCAAGGACCTACTGAAGAAGAAATTCCCATAATATTCCGACCGAAACAGGGTTCCACTTCGCATGCTCCATAGCTCATGGTAGAAAGAAGGCAGTGTGGGGTGGACAGGGCTCCACAGGGATGAGAGGGCAGGGTAAGGATGCTGTAGTGCAGAGCAGGGATGGAAGACAAGGTTTGGTGTTCAGCCTCTGGGGTGCGGCTGCTGTGGAGAAGCAGGGAGGCAGAATTTTCATGGTGTTCACCTGAAAAGGCGGGACATAGCTGAAAGAGTTGTGTATCAACAAGCCATCTTTTCTCAGGCATTTTATAGTGAAACTATGTTTTCTTGGGGGTTTTACTGTTGTTTTATCAGCTCCAATTAACGTTTATGTTCTGGGGGCTTCTCTAGAAAGAGAAAAAGTAGAACACCGCAATTCACCTCCTCCTCATTCTTCAAGTCATAAAATCTCTAGGTTGTTTGCCTTCTTTTCTCTACTTTCAGAGTCCTCTGGTGTTTATTTATTTATTCTCAGATATTTTTAAAGGAATAAGGGAAAATGTACAACTTTTTTTCTTCCCCAAAAGAAGAAGCTATGCTCAGTTAATTTTAAGGCTAGATTTTTAGTCCTAGTCTCCATTTCTGTTTTCCATCATTTTCCAATTATGTTTTGAGTGCTTTATTAGTTTCCTGGACAGTTGTAAAGGAAGTAGAAGACTTATTTACAACTCTCAAGTCTATTACAATAAAATTCAGTCAAAATATACTTAATGAAAAGTTTCTATGTAGCATCCACAGTTCTAAGCTGGGGGTGAAGTGTGATAGCCTAGCTGGGGAACTGACATTCAAACCCAGAAGCCCATTATGAAAGGTTTTAAAAGATTACTGCAATGATGAATACTTATCTTTTTATATGTACATTAGGAGGAGGCATAATAATGCTATGGTAATTGAGCTGTTTTTTTTTCAGAGTTAAGAATTTATAGACTATTTTGGAGATGAATCAAAGAGTAAAAATACAAATATTTATAGAATAAGTCTACAAATTCACATAACCAATAAAGCCTGTGCAGAGATGTGACCATTAGCTAAGTAATTCAATGTATAGGACGAGGAAAAGGAGTCTGAAAAATGAGGAAAAATGCATTGTTATATCTCTGGTAATAAGATCAGTAATAGGAAAAGAAGGGTATGAACTCAAGCCATGACATATATTTGGGAAAGGGAGTATGGTGTTCTTATTATGGGGATGATCAAATACTGCTAATTTGAGGATTATAATGAGCACATTACAAATATTTTGATGTTATATGAAAGGGAAATATGGAGCCATTAAAATTAAATATGTATGTAATATCCACAAAATACCATATTCACTAGTATATACGAAAAATTGAAAAGGAAAGAGGAACAGAAGTTAAACTCATGGTAGTAACAGAAAGAAAATGAATTACCGTTAGGAAGACTCTGCTGTACATGGCCATTTTTTAGAAAACCTGACTTGTTAGAGGAAAATGATCACAGGTATTCTTTATGGAATACAGTTATTAAAAAATTAAAAGCAAAATCTTTTTTAAATTCCTAAGTGACTTAGAAACTATTTCCTTAAAAAATATAATTTATTTCTGAAAATGTAGTTCCATTTAGATATTTAGCTGATATTAGATAAAGTATATTGAAGAAAAGATGACATTAACTTTTAAGAAATATTTTCATACTGTATTGAATTATGTATAAAATCAATTTTGAAATACTTGAATTATTTGATCTTAAATAAGCCAAGATATTAAGATTAACAATGTGAAAAATTAAAATTTCTCAATGGTGTGATGAAAGGTATACATTCTCTTCATTATGGAATAGTGATCAGTAAGTCCATTAAAATCCTGTATGGATTCCTTAAGATTTCATTAACTGCTGAAATATTAAGAACATTCACAGTTATAAAAAGGCCAAATGCATTGCTTCAAACAAGGGAAATAAATTTGTCACAGTCAGACACAGTGGTCTTATTTCACCTGCCCCCTAAAAATGCTCATGATTCCTAAAGAGGTGAGGACATTTCTTGGAGTTTTTTAGTAATATCTGCTAATGTTGATTCTGGTGGCTATGGGGGAATAAAGGAGGACTTGCTATGCTTTGAGTGTGTGTGTATATGCCCTCCAACATTCATGGTGAAATTTAATCCCCACTGTGATGGTATTAGAAGGTAGGGTCTATTGGGGAAGTAATTAAGATGGGTTCTGCCCCCATGGATAAACTAGTGCCTTATAAAAGGGGTAGAGAGAACTTTTTGGTTCTTTGCCTTTTACATGAGGGGGTTTTGAGAAGGTGCCATCCATGGAGCAGGCCTTCACTAGACACTGCTCCTGCCAGAGATTCTATCTTAGGCTTCTCATTTTGCAAAACTGTGAAAAAATAACTCTCTGTTCTTTTTTTGTTGTTGTTGTTTGTTTTTATTTTTTTTAATGGAGACAGAGTCTCACTTTGTGTCCTTCAGTAGAGTTCTGTGGAATCATAGCTCACAGCAACCTCTGCCAACTCCTAGGTCCCTGGGTTTAAGTGATTCTCTAGCCTCAGCCTCCCAAGTAGCCGGGATTATAGGCGCCTGCCAGAATACCTAGCAATTTTTGGTAGAGACAGGGTCTCACTCTGGCTCTCACTCTGGCTCATGCTGGTCTCGAACCTCTGAGCACAGGTGATCCACCCGCCTCAGCCTCCCACAGCACTGGGACAATAGGTGTGAGCCACCACGCCCGGCCTGTAATTTTTTTTTTTTTTTTTGAGACAGAGTCTCATTATGTCGCCCTTGGTAGTGTGCTGTGATGTCACAGCTCACTGCAACCTCAAACTCTTGGGCTTAAGCAATTCTCTTGACTCAGCCCCCAGAGTAGCTGAGACTATAGGCACCCAACATAACATCTGGCTATATTTTGGTTGCAGTTGTCATTGGGTTTTTTTTTTTTTGAGACAGAACCTCAAGCTGTCCCCCTGTGTAGAGTGCTGTGGCATCACAGCTCATAGCAAACTCCAACTCCTGGGCTCAAGTGAGTCTCCTGCCTCAGCCTCCCAAGTAGCTGGGACCACAGGTGCCTGCCACAACACCCAGCTATTTTTTTGGTTGTAGCCATCATTGTTGTTTGGCGGACCTGGGCTGGATTCAAACCCGCCACCTCAGGTGTATGTGGCTGGCGCCTTAGCCACTTGAGCCACAGGTTCCTAGCCTATCTGTTCTTATACAAGATGCAATCCAGGTATTTTCTTATAGAAACATTCACAGATTGAGATAGGGCTCATCTAGCTGAATGTATTTGTTAGGGAAATAAACTCTGTTGATACCATGGGACTGCATTCAACTCTAAGTAGTAAAATTAACAGGAGTTTAATACCTAGGAGGTTATTCATTTGATAACAAAATGTCTCAAGATAGATTGTCTAGGGCTGGCATGATTGCACGAAGATAGCAACAACGATGCCAGCATCTTCCGTCTTCCTGCTCTAAGATACTGAGTGTGTCACTCCCATCTACATAGTCTCCAAGTGGCTGTAGTGGCTTTAATCACCGTATCCTTTGTTCAGGAAGAAAAAGAGGGAAGGATGAACTGATAAAGGGAAAGAAACTGAAGGTATGTGCAAATCAAGGCTGTTGCTATTGCAAAGCTTTCCCAAAACTACCCCAGGGAGATCCACTTATATCTTATTAGCCATAACTGGGACATGTGGCCACACCTGGGGTAAGGAAGTCACAGACTATGAGAGTGCTAGCATTCACGCCACTGTGGAATAAAAGTAAGAGATAAAAGATTGACTTGCTTGCTTTTGAATAGAACAAAACACAAAGTATGCCACAGAAGATGGGAACTTTATACTGTCAGATCGTTGATTCAGGGAGGATTCAGCTTCAGAATGGTATAGTTGATCTTTACTGCCTTGAATATTCAATATAACTTGCATCACAAGAATACACAAAATCCCCACATCTACTGCAACGTGCTTTATTTCCCTGGGCCTGTCTTTGGTCCAACAACAGCTTAATCTCTTTACTCTCTTATTTTTGTTGATTTATTCTTTAGTCCTAACTTATTTTTAGTCTCTGATTTTGGCTCCTTTTGAAATTTGCTTCCTTTCTGTTCAGAAGAATTTGACCCGCTAGTATCTCATCACCTCTCAGCTTTTGTAGTATCTAGTCTCTGTTTCTATCTCTGTGTTTATTTCTTTTAATCTCTCTGTGTGACTTTCTTGATTAAGCTATGATTATGGCCACCAGTGGCCCCAGGCTCACATCTTTTCAGCTTCACAGCAACCGAGGAAGTTATACTGTTCTTTTAACTTCCTGTTTGAAATATTCTAGAGAAAGACTCTTCAAAATACTGAGTCATATGCCTATTTCAGAAAATATGAGTTGTGGCTAAATTCCACTGTGAAATGTGAGTCATGTAATCATCTTTCTAAAAAAAAAAAAACCAGAAGAAGAAGAAAAAAAAATCTCAGAGGATTTCTCAGCTGAATCAGAGGAGAACACTAATAGGATTAAAAAGAAAATGATGCCCATTAATCTACTACATGAGGTTCAATTTATTTTCTTTTCCTATGCTTACAAATGCTACACAGTACCTCTTTTTTGTGATTGGTAAAGAGACAGACTTGAAATTATTTTCTGAAATTTCGAATTACCTCTCAATTAATGATATCAGTTAAACATTTCACAAATTATTTCCAATTTCACAGGGACATCCTTTTCTCTATTAAAACAGATTCCAGGGTTCCAGGTCAATTACAAAGAGGAAATCTATTTTTGAAGATGACAATGGAAAAAAAGGAAATGAGAATGGAAACATATATAATCTTGTCTAATATGAATACAAGTATCACGCAGCCTGAGTACGTCCTTCTCAGGTGTGGTTCTGTAGTGGAGATAAGCAAGGGTATAGCTCCTGAGGAGAAAAAGATAAAGCACATTTTAGACGACTTAAATTTTGAGATAAAATACTGCCTGTTTTCCGACAAATGTTGAATTTTAACCTGCCTTTTAGAATATCCTGCATTTACCTCTACCCAGACCTGTAGTTCTATTTTGACCTTCACTTTTAGGCTATGGCTATGATTTAGCAAAACGTATTCTTATTTCGGTTCAGTTCAATCTCATTATCTACGAAAATTGAGTGTTATCGCAGTTTGATTGAGCAAGTGGTATTTGATGATTTTCATTCTAGGTGGACAGTAAATAATAAATACAGGGATTTACTGTTGAAAGTGTAAATGGAAAATGTTGCCAGATACAGAAGAGCAATCGCACCTTCCATCTGAAAGCAACAGCACCTTCACATTTGTATAAAACCAGTGTTAATGAACCACTTCCACTCACACAACATCGGTTAATTCTTAGTGCATTTCAGTGAGGTCTGAAACATTTTCTTCATTTTAAAGAAAATAAAATTATTACAAGTTATGTTGGCAAGACTTTCTGAAAATCCTCAACCTTAAATATAATCCAGAAACACAAATCCATGTCTGTTGATCAGAATTCAGTCCTAAGTTTATAACACAGTTGCTGCTTTGAATGTAGGAGAAATTGTCCCTGTCCATTTTATGACAGAACTTGGAATAAAGGTGTAGTGTGATTATCTTTATGGCAAAGTCAGAAGGTCGTTTATTCATGCATTTCACTAATATCGACAGTACTCTACCCTAACCTTCATCTCTAGTACCTTAGATAGTGTCTGTGCATATAATAGATTCGATAAATGAACATCTGAAATGAATGAATGAGTGTTAAATCAGGTAATTATCAGATTCTACTCATAATATAGCGATAAATTAAAGACCCTGCTTTCAAGAAACTTGTTATTAGTAGAATGTACATACTTATTAATAAGAAAATGCCATGTACAGTGAAAAGGGAAAACGTGAAAATATACAAGCTGTTTTGGTGGCTAAGCTGAGCTCATCTTCAGTGAGCTTCAGATCTTACCTCACAGAGAGGGGAAGCATCATGCTCAAAAATGACATGTGAGACAATCTAGATAGTTCCCTGTGAGGCTGTGGGTCAAGGGCCTGAGATGGCAAGTGGTAGCCAGACAGTCTTCCTAGTGACTATGGAACTCTACTGCCCCCTTGCAAAGTTCATTGCTCTGTATCCTATGTGAGATGTTAATTTGTTTTTTAAAACATTAACCCTGGTGGCAGCAGGGAGTATGAATTAGGGTTAGAAGAGTTGTGAGCCAGTGAAGGAACCTTTGAACTAGCAAGCAGAAGAGGAAAGTGAGGAGACAGATTCTAGAAATGACTAAATAATAATAGATGCATGTTCAATTTTATGTGGTTTGAAGCTTATGCAAATGTGAGAGCTCTCTTTAAGAACAAGTGATCAAAACGACAAATACAAATTTGGGTATGAAAGTAGACAAATTATTTCTAATGGGGAAAGGGATTATAAGACAATACTAACTTTAAAGGGCTAAAAAATACTACAAACCTTAAATGATCCAGAAAAGTACATAACATTTTTACTGATACAACTTTTTAATATCTTCGTATTACACTGATTTTATGATCGTATACTTCATAGGAAGATTAGAAAGAAAGTAAGACTTTGACTACTATAATGGATCAAAAAATTTTATGGATAGTTTGGATGAGCAAGCACGACTTTACAAACAGTTGTACATGCTGCTTATAGAACTGTTGCTGGTTGTGCCTTGCAAACACAGGAATTCGGATGAACTTCATTTCAAGCATTTTTCATCAAGGAAAAAGAAAAAGATCATGGCATGTTTATAATAATACATGCTGCATTATAGATCATACTTATAACCAGAATTAATTTTTATTTTGGTTAGACACTTAAGAAAAACCAAGCATTCTTTTAAAAATTATGTTTAATAATTAAAAGAATTTTTCACACATTAGCTGCTGGAAGTCTGCAAACCCCCTATTTCTCCTTCGTTCTTATAGTTCCAGTGGCAGATGGAGGAGGAAACCTTCCCATAGCGATACATTTCTGGCCATTCATCTTCCTGCTGTGGTGCTGAGTGAGCCAGCACAGTGAGTGGTAGAAGTATTTCTGGAAGCCATTCCTAGAGTAGGAATGCTACAAATTGTGTAACCATTGATTGAATTGGCTGCAAATCACATCAAAATATTCCAAACCCCCAAACTGGAGTACTGCCAAATTCAATTGCCCTTTAGCTGGATTCCAAACATGCCTGTGGTCGTCCTAATACAGTCCAACAGGAAGGGGAATGTGATGGAGGCACAATCACTGCGGACATGGGCATCTCAACTGACGGTGCTTTTTCTGAAAACGTAGCAGAACATATGGAAATGTGAGCACATTGGCCGGACCTTGTCAGAGCTTGCAAGATACCTCAACATTTATACTATATTAATTTATAGTGAGGACACCTCTGAGAAATAGAACCCTCTCTCAGGAGTGGTTGGAGGGATGATAGAAACAGGAACCTAGAAAGGGTGGTAGATTTCTCTAGCGTGTATTCCAGGTTGGATGATGATATGATCAACAAAACGTAGCTGACCAGTTTTCAGGGTTTGATTGTCCTATTTTTAGAATTAAAGTCTTACATTCTGGGGAACCACCAACCCAGGTTGCAAACATCTGTTTTGGAATAAGGAAGCTTGGGGATGGGTGTCAGATGGAAATGGCAGCTCAGAAAATAGAGGCTGAAAGGAAACCTTCTGGTGTCAAATGAATACAGCATGGAGTATCTATTGCTGCTGCTGTTTTTACCTCTGACCACTGACGTCAACAGCTATCATTGTCGGCACTTCACAGATCATGTTTTATGGGATCACTCCAAGTGACACAATTTAAGTGTGAAACCCTAGTGCATTGTCATCCTGAGCATTACCAATCTGCTGTTTACTTTGCTTATGGATTAACTGTTGTGCTTTGTAAGAAGACAAGGCTTGTGGAAAATACGAAGACAGCCCAAATGAGAGCAAACAGATTCAGAGCTTGCAATAGCAAGAGAGTCAGCCAGTACCACTTGCATTTGGCAGAAACTCTAAGGCAGGAAGAGGAGGAGGAAGCTTTATAGTAGACATAAGAGAGGAGTTTAGATACAACTTGGCTGGAGTGATTGATGGCACAAGGAAGCTGGAAGTGGGTCAACTAGCATTGGGAGCGTACTATGCAATTGGTTTGGGGAACTATATACCATGTATTTGGCTTTCCCTGATTGGTCATAAGGTGGAAGAAAGGGTAAAATTAGGAAAGTTAGCAGTTATTGATGAAGTCTTGACCATTCTGAGCTGATTGCTACGTGCTTTTGAGTTAGAGTTCTATCATATTTGTATGGTCTGGTCCTTATCTATTTGTATACTCAGTCTTTCATAGTAGTTTAATTTTAACATTATGAATATTTAGACCATAATTTCCAAGAATCTGGATAACAAAATCAAGAACAATTGCAAAACCAACACCAGTATTATCCGTTATCTTCAAAAAAGAAGGCTTACCATTTTTGTTATTTTTTAATGGCAGATGTAAGAACATATACAACTGCATTAAGGAAATAAATAACCCAAACACCATTTTTCAGAGTATGTAAAAAATGATTTGGGATTGGGAAAGGTGGAGAAGGAGATGGGAAAACACAGACTGGCACAAGACAGAATAAATACTTCCAAGGCAATCAAAAGTTGTCTCCCCCAAACTACCAATGATCAGTTGAAGATAGTGATCATGGAATTAATTATCTTAGGAATTATCTATAACAAGAATAAAGAACCTTATCATATAATTCCCATGATGGCTGTATGAAACTGCATAATGTTACATTAACTGATTCAGAAGATGCAACTAAAATATTTGATGAGAGAATGAATTGGGGATTTCAACAACAGATGTGTTGCCCTTACTGTGTAGGTGATTCAGTCAGATCTTAGCAAGGCTCACGCTTTCTACAGCAAGTCTATAGGCGAACATGGGATCCCAGTAAGAGCAAACGTTCGTTTTTATCTCTGAGGCATGTTGATTTGCAAAATGAAGTTTCAAATGGTGCTCTTAATTTCTCTGAATATTTTAATGAAATCTTAGGAAATATAAAATAAAAATTTGTTCAAACTTTTTCCAAATATAAAGTAGACTTTGTTCCTATATCTGCATATTCTGTAGACAATGCAAATATAAATTTTGGCAAATTCCATTCATTCAGTAATCTTCTTACGAAGGAAAATGAAAAACATCTTACCAGTAAATGGCCTGGTTACCTTCTATAACACAGGGATTAAAAAGGGGTATCATTTGCTTGCCTGCCATATTGAGGATTTCATAATGAAGGTTTTCTACCACTTTTAGTATCTTCAAAACATGAAGAATCACATAATGGTAATTTTTACTTTGTGGATATAGAAAGAGAGAGCCTCTTTAGGCATGTGCACACAAGATGGTTATTAATGAAAGATATTAAAATGATGGCCTTTCATAAAAACATAATTTCAAAATGTGGAACAAGAGAAAAATATTTCCTAATTTAAAACACATAGAGAATGAAAATGGACTAAATAAGTAGAGTAAAACAGTAATCTATGTACTGTTCCCTCAAAAAGTTTGATAATCCTTCACAATGTCATAATGTATCTAGAAAAGGATGAACTGATTACATCTGAGTTTTATAAGGTTATGTGTAGGTTGTGACAAAAATTCACACAGAGTATATGATTCATTTTTAGAAATAAGAGTGCTTCAGAATGCAGAACGTTGTTACCAGGAAAAGGCATAAGGTTCAACATAACTTTCTACTTTCATTACTAAAATTGCAACTTATTTAGAATCCAACTTTGACTTAATGAATTCAAATTAACTCTGTACTTTAAAATGATATTCTGAGAAAGAGCTTACCTTACAAAAATACCCAAAGTACCGTGAGATGGTTAAAATGATGGCATTTGCAGCATGAGAGGGCTATATGATACCTGACAAATACACAGCTGGCCTCCATAAACAAGCCTGTAGGTATCAAAGAGAAGGATATTTTAAGAAATGTGGAAGCGAATCTTTGCAAGTTTAAAAATCTGCTGTAGTTAGAAGTACAATCCTAAATAATCCATGTTGAAACACTTTGACTGAGAGGATACCTACACTGATGTCATCACATTTGACTGATACCAGGAGCCAGAATAATGTGGGCTTGACAAGAGAAGGGTGCTGGCCAAGAGAATTTCTTGTTTGGCTATATTTGTTTTACTACTACATAAAAGAATCGAGCTATGTCCTCTGTGTTACAGGCAGCTCAGATAAATATCACTGGAAAAGAGACAGAAAAATATTCTTCTGGTTTATAGGACAGAAGGAAGCATGCCAATGTTATTTTTTATTAAACATATGTAATGTCTGTTTACTTACTCTGCTCTTACTTTCTTCTTTTAAAATGTCTTATATTTACTCTCTTAAGAACACATTAATGGGCAGTGCCTGTGGCTCAGTGGGTAGGGCCCCGGCCCCATATACTCAGGGTGGCGGGTTCAAACCTGGCCCTGGCCAAATTGCAACAAGAAGTAGCTGGGCGTTGTGGTGGGCAGCTGTAGTCCCAGATACTTGGGAGGCTGAGGTAAGAGAATTGCCTAAACCCAAGAGTTTGAGGTTGCTGTGAGCAGTGACGCCACAGTGCTCTACCAAGGGTAACATAGTGAGACTCTTGTCTCATAAAAAAAAAAAGAAACATTAAAAATATCACCTAAAAATTTAAATTTCCAATAAAAGGTTAAAAAAGAATTTAAATTACTAAATCGGGGCAAAAAGGAAATTGTAAATGTGCTGTTATTTTTTCTTTGCACAGATACTATTTGCTTAATTAGTTTTATTTCCCCAATTTATTTAACTATTTCTAATAGGTACTGTTAACTATCTCTATAACCATTTTATTGAAATTACAGCATTTATATAATAGAAAAGTAAGAAACAGGTATGATTTATTGGGTGTTTTTGATTCATAAATAAACAAACATTGAAAATTCATGGAAATCTATGTGAAAATTCTTAGCAGTATAACTTAGAAAACTAAGCTGTCTATATGTACAGAACCCCAAACATCTATGCTTTGAATACATAAGTTTTACTACCTAATCTATAAATAAAAAAATCAGAGTAAATGGAGAGAGCTTTACTAACAAGATATAAAGTACTATAGTATATATGTATATATACTAGTATATATATGAAGGCATATATATTCACTATATAGTATATTTATATACTTTATATATTATACTATATATATTTAGTATATGTTATATATAGTACACTATATAGTATATATACACATATACCATATACTTTATAATGAATATATATATATTCATTTTCCTTAGAACATGTTTTAAATGTTATATTCCCTTGTTATTATGGTCTAACTTTTGAATTTTCAGTTTTTATCTTCATGTAAAATTCTTCCATACAAAATACATTATTTTTTTCACTTCAGAGAATGTTTTATAATCTTAATGTTTTGTTTTAAAACACTAAAGAGTTTTCCTTGTAATATTTTAATGCTAATATTTATCAATTTCTGTGTCATTCTGAGTTAAATCGTTAATATTGTGTATTTTATGAGTATCTCTAAAATATGTATTTGCTTTTAGGCCTATTTCTAAGTCCTGAAGGAAGAGAGCTATGTAAGAGCAATGCTGAATACTGCCTCACTTTTTTTTTTTTTTTAGCACAAAACAATTATTTTTTCATAAAATAAGTATCTAGTAGGTTTACAGAACTCAAAATTAAAAAATTGTAAATAATTTATATTTCAATGTTATATAATTTTTCTGTTTAAAGCATATGTAGTGGCTGTCCTAGACAGTTGTATTCACAAAAATTAAATGAAAGGAAGTGATAAATAAATGATTCATCAGATGTTAACAATTTTATTATTTGACAATTGAATGTTAATTGTTTCAAATGAGAAACAAATCAGCAAGCTTCTTCTAAAAAATAAAGAGACTAAATAATTTCAAGAAGAGTTCTGATGAAATTTTTAATTGAGATTTTGTTACCAGGTAAATCAAGATTCAAGTGAAATTATTCTTTGTTACATTTCCTCCCTCATCTCAGAGCTCTCCTGCCCCCAGGATGCATTTGCCTTTAAGCAGAGCTTAATAAAAGAAGAGAGGGAGGAAGGAATGAAGGGCATAAAATGGCACTAATTGGAAGACTTGACTTTCAGACACACATCTGTGACTTTCTGATTAGGAAGGGGATTTTTAGCTGAGTCATTCTTTGAGTTTGAGTGATCTTATCTACAAAATAGAGATAATAATTCTTAATCCATACCCTTTCTGAGTGAGTAAGGCTATACTTGTGAAAATGCCTAATGTGAATTCTGGCAACTGAATGACATTTAGGGTGTGCTCATTTTTCATTCTCTCATTGTTTCATTATTCATCATACACTTATGTTTTTTCAGCCTCTGGAACTAATTCTCATTCCTACGTTTGCTCTTGGCTCATTTCTTCTTTTCTCCAACATCACTAAAGAAAGTGTGGGATTTCACGAAGTATAAGTAAAGTCCTGTAACCCAGCCTGGCTGTGAAGATGCCCCCCACACCCGACCTTGGCAGAAGGAAGCCCAGAGAACCCTTAAAATCTGAATTGCTGGCCGTGACAGGATGGGAGGTTGGACACGCCTCTAACGTATGTCCCCTCCTTTGCCTACCACCATTTGACTCCTTTCCTAGGGGTTAAACAGAAATCAGTCCTTTGGAAAGCCCTTCTTCTGCACTGCTGAGTTCAATCAACCTTGTGACTAACCCTCTCCTTGTGGTTTCTGCACAGCTAACCAACTTTCTTTGCCAGTAAGAACCAATAAGAACCCAGCCCATGGAGTAGTTCTGGCAAGTCTGCAGAGGGCCTCCCTGTCCTCTGCTTCACCTTTTGTCATCAGAGGACCAAGAACTTTCCCCTCGCAACATGTTCATGCCGCCCTTTCTGAACCAGTGACCCATGAAGATGCGTGGAGCTCCATTGCTCATGCCCATACTTCTCCTTTTGTAAATATTTGTGACGCCTTCTACAGCTTTTCAATAAGTATATTTGGCCACTCTGCTCAGTATAAATTCCTGTTCCCTTTTCCCTTCCTAGAAGTGTTTGCTCTTGGCTTCTGCCCAACACTACACTTCCCAGCCTGCTGGCTGCAATTCTTTATGAGGAAAAAAACTCTCCTTTCCAAATGTATGAACTTTGTGATTCCTCCGTTGACAGTTTGCATGTTTTATTTTGCCCCTTCTGGCTGCTCTATAGAAAGGGGCACGCTTTCTTAGATATTCTAGTTTTTCTTCATCTGAAATACACACGAAACATTACCAGACAGTGGAGAAAAAGCTAATAATTGATATGCCTGGACTATTCTCAACAGTGAATTAACTTGGGCTTTCAATACTCTCTATGAATGACCGTGTGTTAGGGGGAGTGTGCTAATTCTTTTCATGTTGTCAGTCACTTCAGGCCAATCTTACCCTCATAATCAGTTTCA
>CAUYQV010080884.1:0-14750 GCA_963574575.1 Galagoides demidoff
CCTCCCAAGTAGCTGGGACCACAGGCGCCCACCACAACGCCCGGCCATTTTTTGGTTGCAGCCATCATTGTTGTTTGGCGGGCCCGGGCTGGGGATTCGAACCCGCCACCTTAGGTGTACGTGGCTGGCGCCTTAGCGGATCGAGCCACAGGTGCCGAGCCAGTAGTTACAATTTTCAAAGACAGATTTCAGAAATCAATTTCACACCTGCCTACCTCATTTTATCTGGTCTTATTAGCGAATAAAATATTATAAATTAGTAATTTTTTCCAGATAATTATAATTTAGTCTTATAATGAACCCGAGTTTAAATCATTCTAAACTGGAGGGAAACCTTGTAAAATGTGCTAAACCTTCCCTGCTTCCTACAGCACGCTTATAATGACCATGAACAGCTCCGTCTAGTCATGAACCAACAGTGCTCCAGGAGCCACCTGGTTGCCTGGCCCCTCTAACACAGGAACCTGTTCCCAGACTCTCATGGTTTGAGAACATCTTAATTATTTTCAAATAATTGTTTTTCCTGCATCTTTTGCTTGCTGGATTGTAGGCAGTCTCCCGTGGCCAACCTGAACTAAACAAGTCTCTGGCTATTCATTTTCAGTCATGAGCTAGAACATCAGGTAACCAAGCTTCTTAGTACTGTGTGTACATCAAGAATAGACTGCCTTGGCACCCATTGCTCAGTGGTTACAGCACCGGCCACATACACTGAGGGTTCAAACCTGGCCCAGGCCAGCTAAACAACATTGACAACTGCAACAAAAAATAGCCAGGCATTGTGAGGGGCGCCTATAGTCCCAGCTACTTGGGAGGCTGAGGCAATAGAATCACTTAAGCTCAAGAGTTTGAGGTTGCTGTGAGCTGTGATACCACAGCACTCTACTGAGGGTGACATAGTGATACTCTGTCTCAAAAAAAAGAAAAAATAGTCTTTGAGGAAAGCCTGAAGGCTTTTTATTTTTGGCATAAAAATTAGGAACTTTTTTTGCTTAGGCTTACTGTATTTTGTATATATATATATATATATATATATATATATATGTGGTTCACAGATAAGTGATATGGTAAGTGAGGTTTTCTTGTGCTATTGAAATAAAATACAATGTTTTACAAAATTCATCTGGGGGCTGCCTGACCTACCAAAGGTAAATAAAACCTTTCAGAATGTTGATTACTATATCTTCAGTAATTCTGGGGAAATTTCCTTTAAAATAAAGCCAAAAAATAACCCCAAAACCCAGAAGGATGAAGTCGTCTAGAATTTTTAATGTCATTAATAAAAGCACTGATAGGGCAAGGTTCAGATTCAGTTTTAAGGGAGCAAAGAAAGGATAAAACACATTAGAATTTAAAAGAATTTCAGCTCAATAAAATGGGAAATCTCCTTTAAGCTTTGATGGAACAGAAAAGTCTCTTAATCCAAGGCATAATTCTTTTAAGACATGATAGGACAGTCTTGGGTCTGTACATTTAAAATTCATTAATGATCTCAGCATGAGAATTAGACTGGGCATTTTTTTCCCCACAATCAGACAAAATAAAAAGAGTATTTTCCATCTACTTTGGTCTCTATTAGCCTCTGGATAATTCACACCTAACTCTCAGATTTTTGAGACAGAGTCTCACCGTGTTGCCTAGGCTAGCGTGCCATGGCATCAGAGCTCACAGCAAACTCCTGGGCTCAAGTGATCCTCTTGCCTCTAACTCTTGGATTTTAATTATGTTTTTTCTTCACTGTCCATTGGTAGGGTTAACCTAAAAAAGGTCACAACTCTCCTGTGAATACAGCATTGGTCTCATGGATTCTGGCGTGGGTCTTTTTGTCCTGGGATCCCTGATAGAAATGAGTGGCCTTTGTGTGTGCTTAGATGTCTAAGGCAGGACCTTCAGGACACAGAAAGGGGGAAATGACTTGATATCTCCCAAAGCTTCTCCATGGGGAATGAGAAATATTTGCCTTGAACAATCTTTTCCTGTTGTGGAGCTGCCCCATGTATGGTCAGGCATCTAGGAATCTTGACCTCTGCCTTGTGTCCTCGGTCACCGTGAGAACTAAAATGTCCTGATATCTTTTTTTCAAATGCCTCCTGGAAGGTGGTGCTATCCCCAGGGGCCTGCCACTGTACAATCCAACAGAAACGTACAGGTTAAAATAAGGCCGGCAGTGACAGAAAGCCTATTAAGTGGTTGCTGGGTCAACATGCAAAAGATGTTGAGGCTCTAAATTATCTGTTCACGCAAAGCACAAATATTGACATGGATCTGAGCATCAGATCCAGTTCCTCTGACCTGGCCACTGCCCCTGAGAGATGTGTGCTAGGAATCTGCCTGCCTGTGTTTGCCTGTGAACTGTTAGCTCCTGAGACCAGGGTCCTGGTCCCACTTGTTTGTCCCTGTAATCACAGAGCTAAGCACAACATTTGGCCTAAGTAAGCTCTGAAAAAAAAAAAAAATGAAGGGAGACATCAAGCCTCTGCCTGCCGTTTGAGATACCTGTAGTCAAATGGAAATGAGCTTCATCACACACGATGGAGGATGTCTGGATGGTCGGCAGAGATTATCCACTTCCACTGAGCTATTTTGCTTACTCTATCAAAACCATCTTTTAAGAACTCTTTTGGCAAATATGGACCATTGTCTTTGTAACAGCTATGGTCATTTACTAAATGACATCTTCCCAAACTATGGCTTGCTTATATAACCAGGAATTGTCAGAGGCCTCTCCCATACTCTGCATTAATTAATTAATTAATTAATTCCTTCAAACAGTATGAGGGCTTACTCTTTATACCTATTAGGTATCCCAGTAGATCCTGGGACCATATCCTGGTGACTAGGCAGACATAACCCCTGACTTCAGAGAGTTATAATGACATTTCTGTATTTTTCCCCTGAAGTCATCCTGGGTGCTAATTTGCTTGGGAGGGGCTTATATGGTCAGTCTAGCAGATTTCAGAGAGTATCTACACCAGCCATTCTCAACCTGTGGGTTGTGACCCCTTGGTAACAACGCAAATGCATTGTGGCATTAGGAAGGTTGAGAACCACTGAAAACTATTCTAATCTTACATCTTTGCAGTTTTGCCTTTGACCTGAGGTAGATTGTCTAAGTAGTTCTTTTAAACAAACACTGTGCTGCCCTAAAGAGAAATTAAATCATTGCCTAACCTCTTCTATCTAAATATGGATAAGAAAAGGGGGCTCGCTCTAAGACTCACTTTCTCTTTCCTGAGATAAGAGAAGTCTAACCTTTCACCCTGACTCTTACTCTTCTTTTCCCTTCGATTCTGATGTAAATTCTGCCAGAGTTGAAGCCTAGTGAGAAAACTATTAAAAAGAGCATAATTATCCCATTTCATGGAGTAACTTCGGGATTTTTCATATTAGGGACACTGGCATCATCAGCCTATTATCTCTCTTAACATGTTTGAATGGATAAACTTGGCAGTGTTTGTTATAACCTGACAAAACATGATGCATACTTGGAAACCAAAAAATAAATCCCACATGATATTGGTTGGATACAGCACCCCACGCTCAGACATGGCAGTTCAGCTTCATGTGCTCCCCATGGAAAATGGCTCTGAGAGGGAGTTCTTTTCTCTGAGGTCTTGCCTGCAGCCTGCAGATATGCAGAGATGCTCTCACAAAAGAATAAACCGGAGGGCCAGGCCTGGGTCGCAGCTGAAAGCTTGAACCCCTGTCGAGGCATCAGGACTGCTGAGCTCTGCTCCCCTCCCCTCATTAGCATTATAATCACTCACTTAGATTTAGCAAATTTGGGATAGCAAGAGCAGACAACCTGGCCCCCTTATGTTTTAACCCCAAACAAAATCAATTGTATATGTGTTCAGCAGTGATCGTACTGAATTGGGATCTTAATGGCAGTTTCCTGATCTTATCTCACTTCTTTTTACCTGTATTGAATTCTTACGGAATGTTTGAGAGTATATAAGGTAATCAGTAAAGTTGGGCAGAGTTGTTGTGCCAGACTGAGCCTCAACCTCCCTTTTTGCCAATCATTCTGTCTGCGGTTTCCTTTCTCTGCGTCAAGGAACGGAGGGCTCCACCAACCTGGTACCTAGCCTATAGTTTTGTATCCTACAATTTTTCAACTGGGGAAGATATTTAACCAAGACGTTATCTTGCTAACATGACGGTATTCTTTAACTCTATGACACCATGAACAAAAGCCATTTTGTAAGCTGTTTATCCCACTCACTCATCTAATAAAAGAAAAACCACAAAACTGGGAACTCTAGACAAGGTTGACTTATAAACTCAAAAGGCAGGCAACTTCCCTAAGACCTGTATGTGCTCAGGCACTCTCTCTTAGAAGATCAATGGCTCAAAGAGACAGAAAAAAAAAAAAAAAAAACCCTTCTCTTCTTCCATAGACAGAGAACAGTGGTTGGACATGTGTCTGCCCAGCTACATTCTTCTTCTATTTTTTCCCCAGTGCAATTGGAGAGGACCTGACAGGTGCTACATCCATGTCTGGACACAATTTGTCCCTCCCTGTTCTTTTGACCTTCCATGTACTGGAATGATGCTCTCAGAGTGATCTTGAAAAGATCACATGTAGTAGAATTCACTGGCCTGCAACACCCGTTGAAGACCATTAACTGAACAACAGGTAAACTCAAATATTCCTTGAGCCTCTAAACTAGGAGGGAACTTTAGTTAGAGAAGCTTAGCATCCTTATTTAATACACAGTCCTGACAGCAGTCTTCAGCATATTAATTCTATTTTATGTCTTCTCGTATACCTCTAAGATAACACGTGACATTTACTAGGGGTAGAATATAATTGTCTTGACACAATAACTAAGAAAATGCTGTAAGGCTATGTTAACCAGTTTGATGAAAATATTTCAAATTGTATATAAAACCAGCACATTGTACCCCATGATTGCATTAATGTACACAGCTATGATTTTATAAAAAAAAATAAAGGTAATGTTGTTGTTACCTTAACAACATTAGGTCTTATTTTTTTAAATGCTTGCTTACTGTTACACCCACCAGTAGACCTTTTACCTAAATCGTTTTGTTTAATTCACCCCAAATCCTGTCAGGTAGATCATAGCACTGTAACCTATTTTATAGAAGAGAAAACTCAGCTCCTTGAATAATCTGTTGGCTCTGAGATGACAATTCCAGTCTGTCTGATGGCACACCTGTGCTCTTTGTTCTGAGTTGACAGCTCTTTATTTCTCTGGAGTTAAACTAGCTACTTATGTAAACAGGAGTCCAGAGGCCCAGAATCTAAAAGAAATGATGTTACGAGCAAAAATATTTTAATAAAAAGAAACCCAATAATAGAAATTTTATTTAAATGGCAAATGCCCATTTGTTCTTTTCTCAACTCTATGAGACAGTAAGAGATAATTGGTACAAACTTCAGATTTATCCTGTAAAAATTAAATTGCAGAAATTTACTGGGTGGTTGGCACCTTTAGCCCAGAAGCCTTGCCCTTGTTTTCTGTTAGAACATATGCATATCAGAAGTGACAATCAATATCACTTCAATGAGTATCCCTTTAAAGGGTAATCAGGTTATTTCATGCGTCTTGATATTAGCAGAAAACCCCAGAGGATTCCTTTAATCTTTTGTTAATAATAGAAAGAAGAAAAAAAAAAAAGAACACGAAGAAAAGATACAACAGGAAATAACTGGTATTAAAAGATAAACGTTAGACAAATTAAATTAAAAATAATTTAATTGAGTAAAGAAAGATGTTTGAGTCAGGCAGTTCCCTGAACCAGAATCGGTTCAGAGAGACCCCAGCATCATGGGATCAGAGAGGATTTGTGGATAGAAAAATGAAAGAGATACACAGAAATCAGAGGTGAGGTCTAGAAACAACTGGCTTGGTTACAGCTTGGCACTCGCCTTATTGGAACAAACTTTGAACAGGTGACTAGTTTGATTGGCCAAAATTTGGTGGCTGGTGCAAGAGTAGGTTACAGCCTCTTTACACATCCAGAGAGGTCACAGCACACTGAATGGAGGGACCCACAGGCAGATCATAAGGCGTGTAAGGGGCAGACTTAGATTAAGTTTAACGCTGGGATAAAGAACATTGGGATGGTAGCAATATAAATTCCTTGGCTAGGAAGTCCTCCCATCAAAACGGAATCTGAAGAGTTGATTGAATGATAGAAACACAAGCTGTCAAGATAAGACACTTCTAACTAAACAGCAGGAAGACATTTGATTATATTAATACCTGGCACTGGGGAAACCCTCGAGTGTCTGCTCACTGTAGATTCTGAATGATTGTTTTCCATGTTGGTGTTGTAGCCTTTCGTGTACTTTTATATCTCTTAGTCTATAACCTTCCCATTTATTGTCCTGCGCACCCTTATTAAATCCTCTGGCTGTCGGCCCATCAAGGCACATCACAAACCCTACTGCCGGGTGACAAGTGCACAGATGAAGTTATGGACAAATCAGACGGGTGGGAATGGGATATTCAGCAGGAGTGGTAAGAATACCAGTCCTGGAATGGACAATATTTAAAATGAAACAGTGTAACAGAGCAAGTATCACACCATAAAAATTTAATCTGTAAGTAATTATTTCTTTTCTTTTTCTAAATTTCTTTCTTTCTTTCTTTTCTTTTCTTTTCTTTTCTTTTTTTTTTTTTTGTCTCACTCTGTCACCCTGGGTAGAGTGCTGTCTCATCACAGCTCACAGTAACCTCATTCTTGGGCTAAAATAATCCTCTTGTCTGAGATTCCTGAGTAGGTGGGACTACTGGCACCCACCACAATGCCTGGCTGGTTTTTCCATTTTTAGTAGAGATGGGGGTCTCGCTCTTGCTCAAGCTGATCTCTAACTCCTGCCTTGGCCTGCCAGAGTTCTAGAATTATAGCCACAAGGCCTAGAAGTAATTATTTCTTAAACGTAGCCAGGAGGTATCCTAAACTATTCACCGAGCCTCAAGCCACTCCATTCACACAGCAATTTATGATAGTACAATTTTCTTTTCATTTGGTGGAGTAACTTCATCAATATTCTGAATGGAGCATTTTATAAGTTGAGGTCAGGAAGACTACTTAAGTTTTAATTTTTATACACCAAAAAGTCACATTTAACCAACTAAAGAAATTCTGATTAGTGACTAAACTGCCCTTTACACATGGGCTTCCAGCAAAAGCTCAAATACTTACACAATATACAATGTTACCCTCCAAACGGTAACATTGGATAATATCAAGTGTCCTGCACTTCAGAATTTAAAGTGACAATTACAGTATTTCTGCTCTCCTACGTTAGGATTGATCTGGATTACTACAGCCAAGCACAGGTCCGAATACAATCAGAGAAGAAAGAAGAAAGAAGTAGAAGAAGAAAGATTCCATTTAAATTCACTGCCACAGGCTTTATAGAGTGGTTCACACCTGTAATCCTGGCACTTCGGGAGGCCAAGGTGGGAGGATTCCTTAAGCTCAGAGCAAGAGTGAGACTCCATCTCTAGTAAAAATAGAAAAATCAGCTGGGCATTACAGCAGGCACCTGTAGCCCCAGCTACTTGAGAGGCTGAGGCAGGAGGATTGCTTGAACCCAGGAGATTGAGGTTGCTGTGAGCCAGACATGGCCCTCCAGCCTGGGCAACAGAGTGAGACTGTCTCAAAAATAAATAAATAAAGGAAATAAAGTATAAATTCATGACTCCAAACTTGTCAAGGGTTAAAAAGTAAGATTTGACCAGTCATTATTCCTTTTTCTTTACCAAAGAATGCCTAACTAAAATTAGACAAGCACGGATGGGAGGAGATCAATTATGTATCTGGCCTTCTCCTTTGGTGAGAACCACAGTCTGCAGCCCCCGCTCAGTCCCCAGGCCTCCCCGAGCTGCCTTCCGGAGAAGACACCTTCACTGGGCACTGATGTTTATTCAGAAAGTATTTGCATGGAGCCGAAGTGTTGGTGTTCAACAGAAATCATTTTCCCATGATAAAGCGAACCACTCAATATCAAGGTCAATTTATCTCAGCCTTGATAAATCCACAGAGGGGCTACCTTACAAAATAGAAGGCGTGTCAGAATATGCACCACCCTCCTTTGTATCCTATAAATTATTCGTTAAATGAAGCTGGTGTTGAAAGACTAAGTATTTATCAAAGGAACTAAATCCATACATTTTGCCCTAATCACATACTCCCTGGTCATTATCTTCCTTCCTTCCTAACACTGAAGTAACAATGCAGCAAGGTACATGTAAATTGATTCAGGTTAGTAGCTTCATAGCTTAAATTTTCTGACCTCAAAATTGACTTCTGTGCAGAATTTCTTGCTCAGCTGTCCAGACATTTCATTAACGAAAACACACTGTATATTTTAAAATTCTATGGAATGCAAAAGAGTCAAGGACAGAGGAGTATGATATTTATACCTTTCCAGAATAATGGCTTAGCAGAAGTCCACCATGGAGTGGCAGCAGTGGGGAATGAATCAGCTGAGAATTAGGAAAAAGTATCAGTAAAACTCTATCCTCAAGCGGTGCCTGTGGCTCAAAGGAGTAGGGTGTTGACCCCATAGGCCAGAGGTGGCAGATTTAAACCCGGCTCTGGTCAAAAACTGCAAAAAAAAATTTAAGATAAAGTAAAAAAACAAACAAACAAATAAACAAACAAAAACTCCATCCTCATCATAAGAGAAAATTGATGTTCAGAAACTTAAAAAAAAAAAAACAGAAAAGAGGAATTTGACTCTATAAGAAGCCGTTAATACCAACCAGTGTAGAGAATGGCCAAATAGACACTTCTTCTTGCATCCTGGTTTAAAATAACCCAATAGTTGGTAATCCAGGATAATTTTGCAGGACAGTGAAATCTACAGGTGTTATTTAAATTTTAAGGCCAGTGAAATCTACAGGTGTCTATTTAAATTATAAGGCCTTTCCTTATTCCTTTTTTTCATAGTGTTCCATTAAACATCGATGTTCCTAATTATAGATTAAAAACATTATTCTATTATACTTACAAAATTGATTTAAAAACATGCTGTTACTACCTCTAAACTGCAGAAGAAATGACATATTCTCAGAGTAAGAAATGTGTGCCCTGTGTTTTCTGAAATGTCTTTCCCTGCTTGACCAAAAGGTAATTATTTTATTTTTAAAAAAGAGAGAGAAACAAGGATGCTTTTAATGAAAAAAAAAAAAAAGAATGAAAACAACCCTTGCATTTCTAAAGTTTCTTCTTTTTTTTGCAGTTTTTGGCCAGGGTTGGGTTTGAACCTGCCACCTCCAGCATATGAGGCCAGCGCCCCCTACTCCTTTGAGCCACAGGCGCCGCCCCTCTAAAGTTTCTTGTCTGTTTCCAGGTTCCTAATCAGAATCCCCTGCAAAGCTTTAAAACATACAAACCTCCTAGGATTCTGAAGGGCAGTTACTTGCATTTTAAACTGCTCTGTGGGTAACTCTGAGGCACATTTTTGGTAGTGTTTACCATACACTTAAAGAGAATGCATGATCAAAAGAAGTGGGGATTTTGGACCCCAAACTAGTTCCCGGAACAGTGCCCAGCAGAAGAAAGTGCTCCGTAGCTCCGTAAATATGTGTGAAATAGAGGACAGTGACTGAGTCCCTTGATCGATAAGAAAATAATACTGATAAGAAATCAGTCCCCTTCAGTGTGCGGAAAATAAAGTAATTCCCACGTTTACAGGATACGAAAGCCAACATGGATTTTCCTCTTAATTTCTGCAATTATTCACCAAACGTAGCCACGTATCATGCTATGGAATTGAAGTATTTAGTGTTATAAAGGCAAATATCTAGTAGGGCTTTTAAGTCTGGGAAGGCAAACGGACAAAAGAAACTTCCATGTTTAAATATATTTTTTAGACTTCTCAGACTGAAACCTGCGTCCTGACTGGGATGAATCATTTAGAAAGAAAGAGAATGGTATTTGTTCATAAGAGAGATAAATCATCATAGTATTTTAAACTTTCCTTTCCTTCCCTTCCCCTTCCTTTTTTTCCCCTTTTCCTTTTCCTCCCTCCCTCCCTCCTTTCCTTTCTTTCTTTCTCTCTTTCTTTTCTTTCCTTTCCTTTTTTTTTTTTTTTGGCAAAGTATCACTCTACTCCCCTGGGTACAGTGCCATGATGTCAGCCTACCTCACAGCACCCTCAAACTCCTGGGCTCAAGTGATCCTCCTGCCTCAGCCTCCTAAGTAGCTGGGGCTATAGATGTACTTGGTTACACCTGGTTTTTTTTTTTTTTTTTCTGTTTTTGACCGAAATGGGGTCCCCTTCTTGCTCAGGCTGGTCCCAAACTCCTGAGCTCAAGCAATCCAAATGGCTCAGCCTCGCAGAGTACTAGGATTCCAGGCATGAGACACAGTATTGATCCTTCCAGCTGTGTGTATTCTGCTCTATACACACATCAAGTATGTTTTCTCATAACGAGTTCAGCAGAGGTCAAACAGAAGTAACTGTCACTTCAGATAAGACACCTCTGTCTTTAGCCAAGTTTTTTGCTCTCTGAGCCTCAGTTTTGCCACTTGTAACATTACACCTGTCTTGGAATTTTGAAAATTAATTAAAATGTCAGGTGAAAGTGCTTAGAACAGAAAAGATGTGCAAGAATATGGGTTTTCCCTCGGTCTCTATCAATAACCAAGAATAACCTTGTATTTTAATTATAAACAAATACCGTAATCTCTATTATTAAGCTGTACGAATGACTGGCTCCTCCAGCCTGCATTTGGGCAGAATGCCATTATTTTTTCCACAACAAAGTGCTTAACTCTAATCAGCATCATATGCGTAAACTTATTCTGGGGTAAGAAACATGAGAGCGTTTCTGATTTGACACCATCTCCTTTAGAAATTAAGTAAAATGGGCTCGGTGCCTGTGGCTCAATCGGCTAAGGCACCAGCCACGTACACCTAAGGTGGCGGGTTCGAATCCCCAGCCCGGGCCCATCAAACAACAATGATGGCTGCAACCAATAAATAGCCAAGCATTGTGGCGGGTGCCTGTTGTCCCAGCTACTTGGGAGGTGGAGGCAGGAGACTCGCTTGAGCCCAGGAGTTGGAGGTTGCTGTAAGTTGTGATGCCATGGCACTCTACCCAGGGGGATAGCTTGAGGCTCCGTCTCAAAAAAAAAAAAAAAGAAAGAAATTAAGTGAAATGATTAGTTATGGGTCCATTCAGCCTTGTGGATGGAAGACGTGGGTATTTTTTAATGCACTCACATTTCAAAGTATGTCATAATTTTGGAAGGAAAGTTGTCAAGATGAGAAGGGCCTTCAAGATGAAGAGTCAGCCATACTGCAAATTGTATTATACTTAAATAAAAATTATAATAGACCATTACACTAAACTCAAACTGCTATTGTTTTTCTTAGGAACCAATTTCCTTATTTCCTTCCTTCCTTCCTTCCTTCCTTCCTTCCTTCCTTCCTTCCTTCCTTCCTTCCTTTCTTCCTTCCTTCCTTCCTCCCTCCCTCCCTCCCTCCCTTCCTCCCTTCCTTCCTTCCTCCCTCCCTTTCTTTCTTTTTCCTTTTTGGAAACTGGCTGTTACTCTGTTGCCTGGCTTAGAATGCAATGTCATTATCACAGCTCACAGCAACCTGAAAGTCCTGGGCTCCAGAGATCCTCCTGCCTCAGCCTCCTGAGTACCTGGGACTGAACCACACACCTGGCTAATTTTTAAATAATATTTTATTGTTCATTTATTGGGGGGAGGTTGGTAGAGACAGGGTCTTGCTGTGTTGTTCAGAATGGTCTCGGAGTCCTGCCCTCAAGCCATCCCCCTACCTCCCAAAGTGCTGAGATTACAGGTCTGAGCCACTGCACTGGGCCGGAATCATCTTTCTCAGTATGAAGAGGAGGGTATAACCTTTCCACGGCCCTTAATCTGCCTACCTTCACTTTCAACTCTACCAATGCCATCGCCTGCCTGACTGCAGTCATTCTCTCCCCCTTCTAGCCTTCACTGTACTGGGGGTTATTCTTTTACGTGATGCATCTGATCCCATCACTTTCCTGCTTAAAAACCTCCAGTGGCTCCCACGTAGGTGCAGATCAGACACTAAATCCTTAGCCTGTCATGTAAAGATGTAGCCTGTCTGGCTCTCAGTCTGCGGCTCTAACCCCGTCGCATCTCCTCCCATGCCTTTTCTGCCCCTCTGAGTTTCATCCTACGACACAACCACACCTGACTCTTCCCTGCTCCCACAACGCTCCAAACCACCCCACACTCCTGCGCAAAGCCTGCAGGATCCCCTTCCTCAAATTCTGCTCCCCGAACTCATGCAATCTTCAGCTCAAATGGATCATCGCTTCAGGGACAGCTCCCCAAGCGTTTGCTGTTCTCTTTTCTTTCCATGTTGCCACAACTTTAGACAGTCTCTCCGAACTGATGTTTCCCCTGGGCATGAACCCACCCAGAAGCTTCCCAGCACTCCTGATCCTTACAGCCATCTTTGTCCATCCTCCACGTCCCTCCATGGATCCTTAAAAATTTGCTTATTTTAACATAATTTGGTTAAAAAAAAAAAGGTGAGGTTCTAATCACCCACTCAGTTTCCCCTGAAATTTCAAAATAATGCTGTGTGTTAACTTTTATAGCCTCTAGCTCTGGCTTATCATTTCCTGTTACAAAATGGTTTGAATTTTCCTGGGAAAATATTCATATCACGAATAAAAATGGTTGAAATGAAAAAAATTTCTCCAAAGCAAACCTTCTCCGTCCAACCTGTCCTCTGGTCTCTGTTAAGTCTTACTGAATGAGCAGTCCATGCTTCTGCCTCACGGCCTTGGCCCCGTCATTCGTCTGCCTGAAACCCCCTTTCTCCATCGCCACTGGCCCCTCCCACAGCTCCTCCAGGGCACCCAGCAGCCACCTCCCCACAAGCCTTTCTTTGACCTACCGACTTCAAATTGCAATCTCCTGGCCTCTCACCCCTCTTCCCTTTCCCCATTTTTCCCTATAGTACTTATCACCCACTTACACACCATGTATTTACTTCCTTTGTTTTTTTTCTGGTCTGTTTCCCTGACTGAGGCCGGAGCTGAACGATGGCAAGTCACATCTGCTCACCGCTGAAGTCCCAGGGACTGAGGACGTAGAGTGGCCCAATGAACATGTGTGAGGGAAGCAGGTATTGGTTTCTCCATTTACGTGGACGTCACTGAGGCAGGGGAAACGGAATTATCCACTGTGACCAGCCCCCAAGGGAGTGATCCTGGGGGGTTAAAGGCTTTGGTTTGGATGGGGGTTCTAGTTCGCACATACAGGATCTGTGAGCCCTGCACTGCAGACGAGCTCCTGGGCCTGGTTTGCTAGTACGTGAGATGGAAGGACTCAGACCCTCGTGTGAAAGGTTCTGAGGGCACTTGTAGACACTGTATGAGTTCTGACAATAATTTCAGGACTCATCCTAGAGTAAGTGACACCCACCTCACTGCTGAATGTCACTATGGTCACCTTCCAAGTAATTCCTGTGGAAAATGATGCCCTGGTGCCCAATCTACCCTTTAGTGCAATGTTGAAACTCTGTTTCTGGAATGACCAGAGGAAAATTAAGACAGCTGTGATAGACTAGATGCAGTCACACCTTGTTTCCCAACTTCCCATCATGGGAGTCTATTTCCTCACCCCTCAGATGGGAATGGCTTTGTGATGTGCCTGGACACACAGGTTGTGAAGAGCAGGTTGTCTGTGAGTTCTGAGGCCTGCTGCCTCCTGTCCCCCATCTTGGACTGGCAAGGCTGTCAAAGGAAGCTCAGTGACCCCAGACAAGCAGAAGACCTGACCAGCTGAGATGGGCCCCACTGGCAAAGTGTGAACACACAGAGGGGGGTTGCTTTCGGGTGGCTTGTTACGTGAAAATAGAGAAATGAGACAACAGTTCTTCATTCACAAAATTATTGTCTAACATAAAAATATCCGCTCCATGTAGAACCTCCCTGGTACCCACTTCATCCAAAGCTATATGCACAGAGAAGGAACAAAAAAATGCATGTGTGCTGTCACGACAAGGCCAGAAGCGTAACGTTGTGTGTGGAGAAGTGAGATAAAGCTTTGGTCACTGCACAAGCAGCTGGAGAGGAGGGTAGAATGGGAGGAAGAGAGAAGGTGGAGACGCACAGACGCCAGAACCCCCGCGGCGTGTGGGTCTGACTGCGCTTTGTGAGGATGGACGGGGATGAGATGGATAAAATCAGATTCATTTTCTAAAGGAAAATCTTCCTTTTCTAGTTTCCGGCAACTCTCGTAAACTTTGTCTTTGTGAAGCTAAATACGGCTTCTGACTATGTTTACATACGAAGATGTGTGCGTAGTGAGGGGACGGTGCCTATGTGTGCAAGGTAGATGCTTGTTACAAAAAAAAAAAAAGAAAGAAAAATTAAAAGCCTGAAACTTATTGAATTCAAGCAATGTCTGAACGGCTTTAGGGGAAAAATTCCTCTCATTTATTTGTGCAAACTTGGCTGCCTTCCCCAAAGTATATGAGGCAGCCGATGGGGTTCAGTACCTGCTGCCCCCAAACATGGCACCTTGGCAGTTAAGAAAAGAGCAGAAGCAGGAAGGTCACTCTCCGTCCTTCTCCCCGGAGCAGCCCATAAAACCCAGAAAAAAAGCCCGCCAAACAACAATGATGGCTGCAACCAAAAAATGGCCGGGCGTTGTGGCGGGCGCCTGTGGTCCCAGCTACTTGGGAGGCGGAGGCAGGAGACTCGCTTGAGCCCAGGAGTTGGAGGTTGCTATGAGCTGTGATG
>CAUYQV010080885.1:0-11973 GCA_963574575.1 Galagoides demidoff
CCTGTAGTAATTTATGAGCAAGCTGTAGCATCTCAGTTGCTAACCCTGGAGTAGACTGGTCAAGGTTGCTGAGACTCCCCCAGGTGGCATTTGCCAAGTCCTCCATGGGCTGTGCTTACTAAGGCACCCCCAGAGTGCAACACTGCCAAGACACTCCCAGCAAGGCCCCCAATGGGATCCGCCCACTCTAGGATCTAGGTATTATTTTACATCCAGAAATCCATAACCTTTTTTTTTTGCAGTTTTTGGCCAGGGTCAGGTTTGAAGTCGCCACCTCCAGTATATGGAGCCAGCGCCCTACTCCTAGAGCCACAGGTGCTGCTCATGGCCTGTTTTTTGAGGTTTATGGATAATCATCCAAATATTAGAGTTTTAGGAACTTCTGGATGTGACCTTTCCATGGGCCTTAGAGCTGAAGGTGATGCCTGCCTACCCCGCAGTTAGGCATGTTCGAGGCATAGCACCCAGAAAGGTCGGAGTTCCTGCCTCCAGACTCCACAATCAACTAATCCACTTTTCCTCCTCACCTGGGCATGAGCATGGAGAGCAGTGGAGACGGGCAGGTGATGTTGGTTCATGGACACTCTTCCACAGGAAACAGGAGGAGTTGGGGAGGTAAGTGTGTCTCCTGACGGTCATTACCGCCGTTCAGTCTATGTGTCCACTAGACTGAGAGCCACAGAGTGCTCAGACATTCAGTTAAACACTCTTTCTGGGTGTCTTGCGAGGGTGTTTCTTGGTGAGAGTAACATCTGAGCTGGTGGACTGGGTGAAGCTGGCTGCCCTCGCAGTGAGTGGGCTTCATCTCTGCTAAAGTCCTGAACAGAATAAAAGTCTGAACTGGAAAGAATTCTTTCTGTATGCTGGACTGTCTTTGAGCTGGGACATGGGTCTTCTGCTTTTGCTCATGGATCTGGGCTGGAACTTACACTGTTGGCCCCCTGGGTCTCTTATAGGCTGCTAACTACAGATCTTAGGATTTCTCAGCCTACGTAATTGTGTGAGCTAACTCCTTAGAACTTTTTTTATGTATTATATATGTGTGTATATATAACATATAAATAAATAAATATGTGTTTGTGTGTGTCTCTGTGTGTGTGTGTGTGTGTATATATATATATATATGGAGCTGACCACCTCCTTAAGATGACCTAATTTTACAGACTGGACATGCACCACATACACATAATAGGGCAGTAGACATCGTTCCTTATGTTTCTACAACTGGTCAACATCGGGAGGTGATCAACACAAGGAACTAGGCCTATTTACTGATAAGTACATCTGGACTATGAAAATTAGGTCAATTTAGGGAGGGGGTCAGCTATGGAGATTCTACTGTATATTATATCTTCTATTGATTCCATTTCTCTGGAGTACCCTAACATTAGTAAGTGTGAACTTTGGCATATTTGGGGATTCGGTGAGATTTTGAAAGAGCATGCTTTCTAGCACGTGACTTTGACAAGCTTAGCAATAAAAATACTTGCTATTATACAGCTTAAAAGAGATCTTTGGGACCTTCTCACCCTACCCTGGCCCAGGGATGTCTGTCTCTTCTTCCATCTGCTTTTATGTTTTTGTCTATAGAAATATTAACAAAAAGGATATGACTTCCTATGCATTTCTCTGATGCTTTCTCTTTGTTACAAAAGTATTAAAGAAAATTCCCAAATTCATTTGGGAAGGGGGCAGGATGTGTAACCCTCCAAGGGTCTCCCACACCTCCGGCTTGGGTGCTAACAAGCCTCTGAGGGTCTCAGATTTCAGGGCTTGGGCACCCGTTCAACTCAAAATAGAGTAAGACAGTCCTGATTAACACACGATTTCAAAAGCACAGGAGCTTGGAGTGGCTGGCATGACCAAGAGTTTGTGGCTATTTGGAAAGTAAAAATTTATAGTCCATGAAACCTGCTCTTCCTTACACCTCAACCAACACTCCCCTGTGATGTGAGAGCTGACTTGGCCTTCAGGTGGTTCTCAAGGAGAACCTTGGCTTCCTTGGCTCCCAGTTTATTGTCACGGAACAAACCAGGTTAACCTTTGGTGGGCGGGAAGAGGGGAAAGGGAATCCTTTTCAGAGCCTTCACACGGCCCATTCTTCTAAAGTGCTTATCTCCCATAGTGACAATGGACCTGTTCTACTGACTTCGTGATTTCACTTAAGAGAAAGATCTGTTGTGTCTCTTGTTCGTGGATTAAGTGCCAAACTCAGACTGCGCTCTCCCTTTCTCCTGTGACCGGAAGAGCAGTGTGCTCATCTCAATTATAATTTGTTTAACAGGTTTCCTTGCCTTCCCTCCTTCCTGCGCCAGCCCTTTTATGTGTTTAACAGTTATTTGTTTCAGAGGATCTGCAATGAATAAATGCCATGAGCAGCCAAATTTTTCACATAATAATTTTTTATGAACCATACAAAGACAGCTCGAGTTTTATAAATCTTAATGAACTCTTGAGCAGCACGAGGCCCATTCCTCAGGCCGCGTCATGGAGCCGCTCCTCCTGCAGTGTGTTTGAATTATTGGTCTAGCCAGCCTCCTCTGTTCCCCTCGCTGTAATATTTTAGGAGAAAGGAACTGGCTAAATCCTAGCTAGACATTTGCATGAATTCTGAATTTTTAAGAGCCAGCAAAATGTAGCCAGGAATCCCCTTATCCCCTGTACCATACGTGGATTTATGGGTCAGAACCTCAGTGCAGTGCAGACTGGCTTCCTCACCGTAAAGCACAAGGCAAGTACTTAGAAAGACCACGTGGTCATGGGTGGGCGGCATGGACAAGCCCCCCTTACAAAGATGAATCCATTTTATCTTCTTCACCTTTTGCTCTGTGGCCTGGGTGGATAGACCATGCATGGGTTTTACTTCTTTGAAGTGCTAAATAGGAACATTTGAACCCTCCTTGGTCTTCCCTGAATTTAGCCAGAATGGAAGGCTAAGCTTAGAGAGTTTCAGGGAAGTATTTGCTTCTGTCAAGACAAGGCTGATAGAGATGAAGACTCGTGTGGTCAAGGAAGAGGAAATCGTTCCTGCAGGTCCAATTCATGAAAAGTGCTTGGGGACCCTGGAAAGCAAGTGACTCTTGATTGAAGACTGTGGTCACCTCTGGGGAGATAATCTGTCTCTTAGCTGTAGAGGTGTCTCCTTGATGTGAGGCCCAGAAAATACAGGGAGGAATTCTGTCCAAATTAGTGCTTTGGATGTATGTCTGACTCAATGTTTCCCCCACTGTAAGGCCGAAATAAATGATTTTTGAGTTAAGTGTTGTTTTGCCCATTTATGCTTTCACTCATTAAAGGGGATAATGGACTTGTCAGGCCATATAGCCTACCTAGGATTTCCCTTCCAAATCTGTCCTCATTGATAGTTTGTTACTTATGCTGGTGATTAGGTGGATGTAAGGAGTTAGAAAATAGATGTGTTATTGTCCCTACGAAGGTAATGAAACCGCAGCAATATTAAAATGGTAATAACTCCTTCTCTCCTGCCACACTAGAGGTGGGGTGTTGAGGGTGAGAGGGGGGCAGAGATGGAGGCAAAGAGAGGGAGTGATACCTCTGGAGAGAGAAGGGGTGCTGGTCCTCACCTTTGTCTGGTCTTGGAATGCTTCATTTCGAGGAAATACTCCCTCAGGCTCAAGATGCCTTTATCTGCTGTTTGTTTTATGAGACTGGATTTGAGCACAACATGGAAATCCCCTCCCTCCCTTTATGGGAAGGAGGAGAGCAGTTGCCATCGATGTGTGTCTCGGTTGTGCAGTAGGATATGTGGTCATTGGGTCTTCACCTTTGGGTGGAGCCAGGGCAATGGCAGGACAAAATGGAAGCCAGTGAGCTCCATGCAGGTCTGTAGCACTCGTCCCAGCTGGGCTGTTGACCCCTCTCCCTAAGAATCAGCAATTTCCATGATCAAAGTGATATGCAGGGCGAATATAGATCAGGCAGTTTTTGCCACGATCTGGACATTTCCTTGTGTGGATATGTGATTTTGGAGAGTCATTTTCTGCTTTTGTTTTATTTCCTTTCCCTTAAGCCCACACATATATACATAATTATGCCCTTACATCAATTGATGCCTTCCTAGGTACGGACCTCCATGATATGAAAGCTATTTCATGATTTCTTAGATTGTTTCTAAAAAGCAACATTCTAACTCTTTGTCCTCTTTGCAATACGCTTATTTCATTCAATTCTATATGAAACTTTACAGGTCGAAAGTTCCATCCAATAATAAAATGACTTGGCTCCGTTGTTCCCTTGCAAATGACAATGTAATTGCCTAGTCTTCCTTTCAAATGTGGAATTTTGGCTTGTTTAGAGCTTGTTCTCTGTTCTAACAATCATGTGTAGCCAATTGCTTCATTCGTGTTTCTAAGAAACTCTTGGAGGCACTGAGGTTTGCTGTGGATGGTGGGAGGGGTCTAGAGATACAATTAACCCACCAACATGATTGACCCACCACCCTCTCTAATAGTCGTCTTTTCCTTTGTTAAAAGGGGATAATAGTATATGCCTCACATCTCATGCAAATGGAAAAGTATTTGTTTGGCACACTACAAGGCTCATATAAAAAGTTATTTGTTTTTTAGGCATTTACATAGAACTTAAAACAATAATAACTATTAGCATTTAATAAATAACTAATTTATATATGGGATTATTCTAGTTTATTCCAATGTAATTCCCAGAATACCCTAACGAGGTAGCCTTTCAATTACCCCATTTTACAGATAAAGAAACTGAGGCAAAGAGGTTAAGGATCTTACCTAAGGTTGCGCTGCTAGTGAGTGGTCAGCTCCTAAATTGAATCCAGACAGCCTGGCTCCAGAATGAAGAACTTGTAAGAATGCCAGGAAATCATTTTCACCAAGTTTAGCTGGAACCAGGCTTAAAAACTGTCTCAAACGCTGCCTCTCTGATTGTGGCAGGGGCTGAACAGATACTCCTACATTAATGGAAATTAGACATTTTCCTTGGCTGATCTTACTCCCCAAATTGTTTACAGCTGTTTCAGAACCTTGAAATTGCTGGAAATGTTTAAACACCCCATTGTTGGTTTAGCTTAGTTTGTTGTTTTGCAATCCTCTAAAATTTTTCTGTTTTAATGTTAATGGTGTGTTACCACGTGGTTCTAATGGAGGACTGTCACTGCCGCAGGATGTGATATTAGGAAGCAAGAATCCTGGAGATTTACGTTGTGTTACTCTGAAGCCACCTGACAGTCCCCTGGGGACTGTATGACCAGTGATACTCCAGAAAACACAGTAGCCTGAAGAGGCCTGGATTAATTCCAGAAAATACTGAGAATCAGATCACTTTTTGAGGACCTGGGATGGCTAGTGTTAATATGTGCTCATGCTTCTGTTGGACCAGATCGAAGGAAAATCCTAAATTTGGTCTGATCTTCAGGTATTAAGTGGCACCAGTTAAAATTCTCTGATGTGAATTCTGGTAGGCTGTGGAAGTTGTGCATTAAATTTGACTGGGTTAATTTTAGGCTAAAAGCAATTATCATGTATGATATGAAGAAGATAACTCCAGTATATCTGTGTAACCTTATAATGCTAGTCATTAAAATTTATTTAGCTCTTGTAAACAAACTTCACAAGTAATTGCATTTGATTCTCATAAATTCTTATGGTTTAGATAAACATAATTATCTATATTTCCAATGTGAGAAATAAGACACAAAAAAATCCAGCCAACGAGTGTTGTACTGTGGACTGAATGTGTCAAGTCTGATGTTCTACTTACCATGCCACCCAGCACCTCTTTATTTCCTATTCTTTTTCCATAATAGGGGCCACTGCCAACTTTCCATGATGTGTCATAATGTGTCACATTTTAAATCGAAAGGGTAAACCATGGCAAAAGTCTAAAATCTAGGAGGCAGAGGGGCTTACTGTTTAGGAAAAAAAATGGAAAGCCGAAAAAAGGAGTCATGAGGAAGGACCCAAGGGTAGATGTAGTTAATGAATATAGTTTCTGCTTTGATACTTAATCTTTTTCAACATTATATGATAGGCAGCAAGAGGAGTCAAAGAGAAAACAATTTTTCATCAAGTTTATTTTGGATCAGTGATAAAGAAGGAGAGAAGAGAGGAGCATTACCATGTATTGGAATGTTCTTGCACCTCAGTGAATGGTATATAAAGGTTGTGTGTCTTCTTCTTACTATAGCCCAAGTTTGCAGTGTGTCCCCATTTTATAGGCGAATAAACTCAGGATGAGAGATGCCAATATTAATACTTTGTCTAAGCTCATACAGCTGAGAGTACCTGCATCAAGAGTTTTTTGGGGGGGTTGTTTGTTCTGTTTTTGAGACAGAGTCTTACTCTGTCACCCAGGGTTAATGCCATGCTATCATAGCTCACAGCAACCTCAAATTCCTGAGTTTGAGCTATCCTCTTGCCTCAGTCTCCTGAGTAGCTGGGACTACAGGCACCTGCCATAATGCCTGGTTAGTTTTTTTTTTTAATTTTTGGTAGAGATGGAGTTTTTCTCTTGGTCAAGATTGTCTTAAACTTCTGAGCTCAAGTAATCCACCTGTCTTGGCCTCCCGGAGTGCTAGGATTATAGGCATGAGCCACACCGCACTCAGCCTGCACCAAGAATTAGAAACCAGAATGTCTGTCGTTCCCATTTTCTCATGCTGTGTCTCTAAAGCTTGGGGGGTGAAAACAGGTGCTAATAGATACTGAACTGCTCTTGAGAAATACTAGTGTCCAATTATGCCTTATAAACACTCACCACCAGCACACATTTTTAGTGAAAACATGAACATGAAGCAGATAGAATGAAATGGTCACTTTTTGAATGTATACGTCTCCATTTTTCCATTACTGCCTACTCCAAATTTATTTTGCCTGTAATATACATTGAAATATGGTTTTACTAATACTGAAGTCATCTAAGAATTGAATATGAGATTCTGTGGCTCATTTTTTATTTGTGTGTGAATTGGAAATGCAGCCTTGTCACTGACATCCGTGTTTTCAGTATAGGTGGAAGGGTGTGTGTAAAACCTCCTGGGATGCACCAATGGGGAGAGATCGGTAAGCACTCAGTAAGGGGCATCAAACTCGGGTTTCAGTTCACCATGAAGGGTTTTCATCTCTAGTAACATAATGGCCATTTTTACATTTTAAAATCTCTGGAATATTCCTGTGGTGATGATTTTTGTTGTTGTTGTCCTTCTGAATTAAAGCCTAGTTTAATAGTTCAGTATTCACAGTGCCAGGTGGATCAGACCTCTTGATGGCTCAAACCTGGCCAACCAAGGGGGCCACATCACTGCAAGATAAAGTCTCTGTTGCTAACCTCCACATGCATTTGTATGAAGCTAATTTTTCCATTCAGCCTCTCTTAGTCATGGTAATTTTCCATTCCTCCTATCCTCTAGTCTTGTACCCTGTTGAAGACATCCATTGAATGATGAACTCCAGCTGAAATGATCTTCCTCAGAAACTATGGAGAAACGACCACTTAAACTAAAATTGTTTTATTGTCTCAGATTCTGCTCATAAGAGAACTAGCCAAGTCAATTTCAACTTTTTTTGAGCCAGATTTGTTCTTATACTTTTAGGAAAATGGGCATATTCTCATTTCCTTTCCTGATACTTATTTTCTTCTTCTTACAGTACCTGCATACTTTGACATTGGTTGTTCATTGCTTGGTTATTGGTTGTTCGACTATATTACTTACTCAAGTTACTGATAGGCACAGGTAGTAGTTATAAAAGTTTAAACCAAGGAGAAATAGAATGACTAAAAAAATTTCATGGGCCTTGAGCACAGCAGTGTTATGAGGTCCTCAGAAAATAAGAAAATGGCAGAGGCAGTAATATTGTGGCAGGATAACTCTACACTAACCAGCTAAACTTGTCTCAGTCATCCCATCTGTGTGTTAGGCAAATGTATTTTGTTCTATTGATGTGTAGATATACAAAGATATTCCTGTAGCTTGGCTTTTTAAGATATTTATCTTACAATACTATCATTGCAGCTGACTGTTCATGTGTCTTCTAGGCAAGATTGCATAAAAAATAATCCTTAGCTCACCATTCCAATGCCATTTCAACCTGTGTCCTCGAGACTGACATCAAACATTTATAAGCCCCACTCAGCCCTCTGGAATCTGTGATTGTACTTTGTGGTCCAGACTGTGTTAGTCTTGTGGTTTGAGTTGTTTATGGTCCCTAGGGTCAATTCCTACTTTAGCTTGAGAGATTTGAAGAGCAGGGTCCCCTGGGCCTCTTTAGCAAGTCACATTTTTATCTAGTTCTAAACTTGTCTCCAGTCCTTGGAAGGGGATAGCTGCCTGATTTTAAGGCTTACTCTTAAGTTCAGGAAAAAAAAAACCCCAAAACATTATGGGGTGGCACCTGTGGCTCAAAGGAATAGGGCACCAGCCCCATATGCAGGAGGTGATGGGTTCAAATCCAGCCCTGGCCAAAAACTGGAAACGATAACAACAACAACAACAACAACATTATGGTATTGATCCAAAAATAGACAAATAGATTGGTAAAATAGATCAGAATGCCCAGAAATAGACCTATATACTTGAGTTTTGAAAAATGTACCAAGTTCATCCAATTGGGAAAGGATAACCTTTATAACACATTTGAGAACAAGTGGATAGCCAGCCACGTGCAACAAAATTAACCTCAGCCTTTAGCTAACACTGTATAATACAAAAAGAACTCGGAAAGGATTGTAGACTAAAATGTAAGAGCTAAGGCTAGAGCAGCAACAACAACAAAAATAAATACAACAAAACTTACAGAAGTGCTCTTGAGTTTGCCAAGATCTATTAAATATGACAGAAAAAGCCCAAATGATGAAAGAAAAAAGTCAGTAACTTAGACTTTTGTAAACATAAAAGTTTTTATTTTTCAAAAAATACTGTTACGAAAATTAAAAAAAACATTCCATAGGTTGGAAGGAAATATTTGTAATATTTGCAAAGCATAACTCTGACAAGAACCTAAATCTCTAACATGTAAATAATTCTTGCAACTTAACAATATAAAGACTAACCACCCAATAAAAAACAGACAACACTTTTGAACAGACACGGTATCAACAAAGGCAAGTGAATGACTAATATGTACACAAAAAAATGCTCAACATGATTAGTCATTAGGGAAGTGTCAATTAAAACCCAAATGAGACATCACTACACATCTGTTAGATGCAAAGATTAAAATGATGGAATATATGAAGTACAAGTGAGGAGGTGGCCAACTGGAACTCTCCCTCACAGTTGAGGGGAATGTCCGATATTAGACCCACTTGGAAAAAACTTGGGCAGCTTCCAGAAAAGTTAAATATGGACATATGTGCCTACCCTATAATCCAGTCATTCTACTCTTAGATATTGAAGAGAAATGAAAGCATGTCCATACAAAGCTTTGCACAGGAATATTCATGAGCTTTCTTGACAACAGCACAAAACTGGAAGCAACTCAAATGCCCATCAGTAATCCAAGGGATAAGCAAGTTGTGAAATAAACATACCACAGCATACCGCACAGCAATATAGAACAATAACCATTAATGTCCATTCTAACTAATATGAGTGGGTCTCAAAATAATCACTCTGAGAGGAAGGACCCAAATAAAAGAATGCACACTATATGACTCTATTCTTTCAAGTTTGCAAACTAATCTTAGTAACCAAAAGCACATAGCTGGCTGCCTGGGACATGGTGGAGTGGGGAGTGGGGAAATAGGTTACAGAGTAGCACAGCAAAACTCCTGTTGAGTGGTGTCTATTCTCATTTACTTGATTATTCAAGGGTCTATATCTATGTTAATAGTTGCACAGCTTAATGGCATTCTTAAATTCTGTCTGCTTCACAACACATTGTGTCAAAGAAGACCAAGAGAGCACTAAAAGAAGAAAACAGATATTTTAATTGGGATTGGGAATTGCAATATTACCTTGTTTCTGTTAAAGATAAGATGATTTGCTTGCTTAGTGATGCTGCAACATCAACATTAAAGAAATTCAATACTTCTCAGCATTATAACATTCATAATGACCATGAATATTTTAAGTTAGAGGGAGAGGTGTGAAATGTTGTATTGCAAAAATTAAAATATGAAAAGCAAAAGCCAAGATAAATTCCCCAAGCAGCAATAAGACATAGAAATAATGCTACTAAAGCCACTTATAAAGTGGCTTATATGCTAAAAGGGAAGCCACTCAGTGTGTAGAAATTGTGAAAGATTGCATTATTGAAGTTGTAGGATATTCAGACCCCACTAAAGTTTCAAAGTACCAATAACTGCCTCTTTCAAGGATAACCATGGCCAAGTGGCAGCATGCATTAGCCTTCAACTTAACAGAACAACTTCATGTGATACTTCAGAAGGAAATATGTATCATTCTGTCACTTTGGATGAATCACCCGGTTCTACTGACTTGGTGCAGGTTTCATTCTTCATTCAGGTCATAAAAGAAGATTTTCTTTGCCTGGAAGCATTAACTCACTTTGGGCACTCCCGTGAACAGAACACAGGGAATAGATATTTTCAACAACTTTCAAGATAGTTGGACTGAATTTGGTAAATTTAGTGAGTATATGTACGTATGGTGCACCTTCCATGGCAGGAAAACATAGAGAATTTATTGCACGGACAAAAAACTGAATATGTTAACATATTCAGATTCACTCATTTCTTTTCATTGTATCTTACATCAGCAAATCCTCTGTGCTAAAGCTATTATTTTAAGTCACACTTTGCAACAAGTTATAAGTATTCTTATCTATATTCATGCAAATGCAACACAGCATCTTCAATTTCCTAACCTGCTAAAATTGAAGTATGAGGTATTTGGTGTGGATTTGCTCTTACCATTATAAAATGTGTTGGTTCTCACCAGGGGTAGGTGTTAGACAAAATTTTATCTCTGTGAGAACAGATAGTTAAATATTATGAAGATCAGAATCAGCAATGTGAATTATTGAAAGTGGATTTCTATAGGAATGTAGTATTTCCGTGTGGTATCATTTCAAATCAAAGTGAAGTAAGTATTTCTTTGCAAGGTAAAACTAAGTCTATATACACTGTATATGCTACGTGGCAAAAAATCCAAGCATATCATAAAAGGTATCCTCTTTCCAAAACGCTTCTTCAACAAGAAATTTTGGATCAACATTTTCTCCAGTTAGCAAAGCTCATTGATGAGCACGTTGATACACATATATGCAAATCTTTGAAGCATCCACTGCTGTTCCAGACCTATTTTTTGGAGACTACAATGTAAAGTTCACTGAGAATCATGACACCACACTCAAATTAGCATTTTAGCATCACTTAATTAATATCACCAAGGCACGAAAGAACTACAGAGGGAATTGAAAGAGCTCCAAGTAGATGAAGTCATTTTAAAGTCATTTTAACCTTCAGGGTCTGAGCAACCTTGAGAAATCCAAAACCTGAACCTTGTGTGAGGGCAGCCTCTTGTCTGTGGTCACGTACACAGATTCCCTGGGGGAGGTTAATCCCCTTTAGTCCTTTGTGGAGTAGACACCAGGGTGTCAGTCTCCTCTGAAGAATCACTGGAACAGAAGAATTTTTCTCTGATGTCTACTCCAGAGGTGTATTTCTCTATTGATTAGGGTACAAGCCCCCATGCTCATATTTCAGGGCTTGAGCTGTTCCCTTTGTCTCTGCCCTGGCCATAATACAAATCCCCACAGTGGGTATTTGGTTTGACTGTTGACTGGGTGGGGGACAGCCTGGTTAATGTTCCTCCCCAGGCCTTACATGCAGTTCCCTCCTAAGGCAGTTCTCTTCTTCGGAGTGTTTAGAGACCCAGCAGGGGTGTTTGCAAACTGTATCCCTTGCCAGCCAGGCTTCTAGCAAAAGCAGGAACTGCTCAGAGTAGTAATTTAGCTGCTGCTTTAAAAGCAAACTAGCTAAACTAGTTTTATTTCTCCTTGTTCATCTTATTTTTATGTT
>CAUYQV010080887.1:0-13445 GCA_963574575.1 Galagoides demidoff
TCTTTCCACCCTTCATCTTGGGCTGTAGCTGTGTTTTATCTTTCATATGGAAGTATAGGTGATTATAAATTGGTTTCATAGTAGAACTGAGTACATTGGATATTTTTTCCCTTCATTCTTGAGATACTTCACTAAGAAGAATATGTTCCAACTCCATCCATGTAAACATAAAAGAGGTAAAGTCTCCACCTTTTTTAAGGCTGCATAATATTCCATGCTGTACATATGCCACAATTTATTAATCCATTTCAAAGACCAATAAGCCTACAAGAGTGGCAGGTGTAGCGTTACTGACAGCTGCTCCATGACATTCTCAGCAACAACAGAGACAGGCAGGTTCGTTGTCAGAGATAGACAATGGGTTTATTCCTCCACTAAGCAAGTGGCGACATGGTCTGTATGAATAGGAGGGAGTTTTGTGCTGAGAGCGAGGAGGGAACCATGGAAATGTAGCAGGAATTCCTCAGCACATACATTTTGCAACCTGCCCAGACTCCATTCCTAAGTCTAGCAGAGGGAGTTTTCTCTCACACACCTAACCCAACACATCACCACCAATTTGTGTAAACTGTGTGTAGAATGCACAGGCTGCTCACTACCCACCCTGCTATGTTCTACCCAGCAGGCTCTGTGGACCTAGTCATTCAGCCAGAGAGGAGAATGCACTGCACCTGCGTCTGGGGGGCTGGACACCAGCATAGTTTAGTCCTTGCTTATACTTGAGTCCTGAAAGGAGGTGTTGGTCATGAACCAGCAGGGGGAAGGGGAGGGAAACCAGAATGGAATTGGTGGGGAATGAGGAAAATACAGCACAAGAGATGATAGAGAAATGAAAGATGGGATCGGGAGGTCTGACTTGAGTTTTATTTTATGGTATCTCGACGGGGTTCTCTACAGGAAAGTAGCATAGACAAAGGATTTATTTTTGGTCTTACAGTATGATAGGAAGATGTAAATGACTTGAATAAAGACAAATCGTCTTGTTAATGGTTTCTACTCAGCTTTGTTAACATACGACAAGAAGTAAGAAGGGAAAGGTCATGAGGATCTTGGCATAGTTAACAAAACAAAGAAAGAACTGTGTGACTTAATGGTGTCTACTCAACTTTGTTAACATATATACAGGAGTAAGAAGGCAAAGATCACTAGCATCTCTGCACAGTTAACTAAACAAAGAAAGGACTGTTTGACTTTTGGCAGAGGGAGCATGAAGGAAGGAATATGGTTGTTTTGGGAATGGAGGAGAAGCCATTGAGGGTTCATTCCCTGAATGTTCCCCAGGCTGTGGGGGCCCTGCTGCCTCACGGCCCACTCGCCACAGGTGTTGGCTGCAGGATTATTGTGTGTGTCCAGGAGCCACCCTGGCAGACCAGCTGCGGGCTGGCACATCACTGATCACTGCAAAGAGTGACCTGAAGGGTCATGCTTTGGTGTTTACTCACCCTGTCTCGTAAGGGACGTACACAATTTCCACTCACACCTTGTTCAAAAACTGGTTCCTCTGTTTGCCCTTCTGCTGTGTAACTCTGAGTGCACTCAACTAAAATTGTTAGTGATGTAAGTTACTGACTGCACTTGTCATTATGACCCTGGTGACTATCGCTTATTATTATTATTATTATTAAACCATAGCTGTGTACATTAATGCTATCATGGGGTACAGTGTGCTGTTTTTATATACAATTTGAAATACTTTCATCCAACTGGTTAACACAGCCTTCATGTCATTTTCTTAGTGATGGTGTTAAGACATTTATATTCTACATTTAGAAAAATTCACATGTACCCTTATAAAATGAACCGTAGGTGTGGTCCTATCAAACACCCTCCCTCCACCCATCCTCCTCCTTCCCCTCCCCTCCCACTCACCACTATCACTTATTATGATCATGCTCTTTACGACCCTTACCTGTAAGGACATTGTGGTATGTACCTGTTTTGTAAGACAAAAAAAAAAATGCTAATTACTCTCATGATCATACCATTGCCATTGCATAAAATGACTAGTTGCCCTATGCTCATGATTCCCCCACCCCTTTAACTGCTGTTTTTGCTCTGTAACAATGCTTACTTGCCCCCAGGGAATATTTTGCCTTATAAAAACCTGAACCTCAGATAACTCGGGGCTGCTGTCTGAACCCCTGTGCTGGGTGTGAGACAGTCCCCACTGGCTCTTCAATAAAGGGATTCTGCTGTGAATTCTGCTCACTGGGCAGTGTGGTCTTTGTGGAGCTCCTAGGCACAACAAAAGCACTTGTTAATAACATTAACGCGATCCTTGTTATTCTCACGGCTGCTTCCTGGAGCAGGTCGCTTGTGAGGGTAACTTGAGTTGCCCCAAATGACAATGGAACGTGTTAGATAAGTGAAGAAGTTTCCTGCCCAGAGCATGGCAGTTAAACGTGTGACCATGTCTTGGTGAGCTCTCTCTGATTGCCCTAGCAGAATTGAAATAGTCTTTTATCATAAACTCTAAGGCACATGAACAAACAACTCTCCCATACCCAGGGGCAATCTAAATAGCTCTCTCCTTGTTAACCTACAAGCTAATACCTTATAACTGGAGCGCTGTAATGTAAACATTTGGTAAGGCCTCAGCTTTCCCTGGCTCTTAGGTCCTTCCCTGTAGGGGACCAAGCACCAGGCTTGTAGAAGCAGCCACTGGTTTTTCTTTTTTTTTTTTTTTTATTGAATGGTAACTGTGTACATTAATGCACTTCTGGGGTACAGTGTGGTGTTTTCATACACAATCCGAAACACTTCCATCAAACTGGTTAACATAGCCTTCATGTCATTTTCTTAGTTATTGTGTTAAAACGTTCATATTCTAACCATAGAAAGATTCACTTGTACCCTTGTAAGATGAACCACAGAAGTGATCCCTCCAATCCCCCTCCCTCCCCCCTCCCTGTATTCTTAGGTTGTTATTAGGTTATAGCTTTCATATAAAAAGGTTTAAATTAATTTCATAATAGGGGTGTGTACACTGGATACTTTTTCTTCCATTCCTGTGATGATACTTTGCTAAGAAGAACCTTTTCCAGCTCCATCCATGTGAGGGCAGCGCTGGGATGGAGACAATCTCCTAGCTGTCCTGTTTTGCAGCCTGGAGACAAGCCCTCAAGGAGCTGCAGGCATTAATAAGATAAGACGGGTTGCTTGTTAGCGGGCAGGTGTTACACTTTGCACATTTGCCGTGCAACAGGGTGGGAGTCAAGCCATGGGGAAAGAGCACATAGCGATCATTAAGCACGTAGCTCCAGTACGTGGGTCCCCCACAATAAAAAGCCACATACTTGGGGCTCTCCCTGCACCATTGGGAAGCCCACCTCTTGCAGGCTTGTACCTTTAATCCATGTCACGGCTGTTTTTACTTGCTTGGTGACGGGGTGCCACAGCCGGCAGTGACACTTCTTAGAGAAATACCGCACACACACACACACACACACACACACACACCTTCTTGCACACCTGTGCCCTACATAGCCTCTGTTGCACAGACATGCTCATGCATAGTCTGCCTCTTGCACACACGCCCATGCATAGTATCTATTGTACACACCCAGCTGTGCATACTGCCCTCTCTTGTATACACATGCTCACAAATGTTCCCTTTCAGGGCGGTGCCTGTGGCTCAACGGGTAGGGCGCCGGCCCCATGTACCAGAGGTGGTGTGTTCAAACCCAGCCCCAGCCAAAAACTGCAACAACAACAATAACAAAAGATGTTCTGTTTCTTGCACGCACACACCCACGCATGGTCACTCTCTCATACACACACGCACAGATATGGACCCTCCCACATTGGTATCTGCTGTCTAATTTCTTTACAGACACCTTATTATTGTCCCTCTCGTTATATAACCAAGCTACCTAAAATAACTTTGAAGACTCAGTTGCTTAAGCTCTTGAGCAGAACCCTTAAAATAACAGTAAACCCTCATTATCCACGACGGCTTCAGAATCACCAGAGCTGGCTCCACTCCGCCGAGCTGAGTTGGTGTGATAATCCGTGCTTATTAAACGGACTGCTTATTTAAAAAAAAAAAAGGACAGAAAGAACAAAACAACTCTCAAAATAATCTCGCTCCAAGTGGGTGACAGTTTCTGGCTTGGTGCTATATTGAGGAGATTTTGAGGTGGGTCATTGCACAGAGTTTAATTCACTGGTGATGTAACCGGGCCATGTGGGTGTGTACGACTGCAGGCACCTGGGTTCTGATGCACGGTTAGGGCACATGCCCTTTTCTTGGTAATGTCAGAGACAGAGTCTCGAAAATAAAGAAATGTGTTGGGTTTAAAAGCCCCTGAGAGAGGCAGGCATAGCCCATCTTAGCTGCTCCTCTCACAGAACCCAGGTGTCCTCAGGACTCAGTAAAGAGCCTGTGGGTCAGCTGTGGCTTCAGTGGCTTGGCTGCAAGCCTCGGACGGCCTCAGTTTGTTTGGCAAATTGATCGATACGAGCCAGCCAAGAGGTATTGATTTTCAACGGTGTGTGGCCTTCTGCCCTGCAAAGCTGATTTGTCATCCTGCCCAAGGCTTTGTTTCCCTCCCCATCCAAGGGAGCCTTCAAATCTCCCGAGGACGCACACAAGAAGGGGCTCAAGTGTGCCCAGGGGACCTGCACCTGGTGAGTCAGCAAGGACACTCGAGCCACGGCGGGCAGGCACAGAGGCCACCATAGCCACAGCACCTCAAGACTGTGGCTATACAATCAGCTGGGAGCCCGTACCTGGCATGATGTGTGCTCCATATGAACTAGCTATGACGCATTTCATACAAAGACAGGATTTTATCATGCAAATTAAATAAGCTTTATTATATACATGTCTTGAGCAGAGGGTGCCAAAAATGTATACATATTTAACGAAATGAAACAACCTTATCGCTGTATTAAATATTGTAATACTCAAGTCGCACTTGATTTCTGGAATCATAAGAGACATAAGATGCTTCCCACCACTTTGGGAAGCTGAGGCAGGTGGATTACTTGAGCTCAGGAGTTTGAGACCAGCCTGAGCATGAGCGAGAGCCCATCTCTCCCAAAAATAAGGTGACAAACATTATCGGTTTATAGTGAGTGTTACCATTTCAGTACAGCTTTTTACTTTCTTAAAATGTGTGCATACATCTTTTGCCGTCCTCTGAAGATAAAAATCACAGTTGGTAGGAAAATGGGTTTTCCCATCCTCATGAGATACATTCTGTCACCCCTGATAGTTATCATGGTCGACATTATATGTCATATCATATATTATATCTAATTTATCTAATAGCATGTCATACCATACACAAAGTAGGATCTGGTATATGGTTGAATATATAATAGTGGAATTTGTAGGGAACATACGGTTTTCCTATCTGCTAATATGGAATATTTATATCCTATAGTATATTATGTTATCCACAAGACACGTGGTACCTAATATGCATTTAATATTATACGTAATATATGTTGTGTGTGACAGCTGTCATATGTTCTGTATGTTCCCACATTATAAACATCTGACCAATGTGGAACTCACACTTAATGAATGGAGGCTTTGGCTCGGCGCCTGTGGCTCAATCTGCTAAGGCACCAGCCACAGACACCTAAGGTGGCGGGTTCGAATCCCCAGCCCGGGCCCGCCAAATAACAATGATGGCTGCAACCAAAAAATGGCCGGGCATTGTGGCGGGCACCTGTGGTCCCAGCTACTTGGGAGGCTGAGGCAGGAGACTCGCTTGAGCCCAGGAGTTGGAGGTTGCTGTGAGCTGTGATGCCATAGCACTCTACCCAGGGGGATAGCTTGAGGCTCTGTCTCAAAAAACAAACAAACAAACAAATAAAAAAACTGTTATCCTGTTCCTAAAAGGAAGGGGAAAGATGTGGTCCTGCAGACTTAGTGGGGTGACTACCGGTGTGCTTCTTACCCAGCAAGCTTCACACAGGTACCTTTTCTACAAAAACTAGAATAATGTAGATGAAAACTTCACAGGTTTGGGTATCTGTACAAATGTGTCCCCACGTTAGGGATTCTTGTGGCTAATCTGCAATGTAGCCACTTGGTGTCACTTCAATATATATATTTTTAGGCTTTGTCGAACAAAAATAAAATATTAACAGTGATATTTACATAGTATAATTTTCTCCATGTATCTCAGGGGCTCAACCTGCGGTGCAGTAGCAGAGGAATTAATTAGCATGCAGGTGACTCTTCACAATCCGTGTGTAATACACGTGTGGGCATGAAACAGATGCTAAGACCTATAATGATCCCTGGCAATCTTCAGCCTTATAAGCAACTGTGCAGAACTATTTCTCTCTGGCTTGACATTTTCTCATCTTTATTTTGGCAAGGGATTATCATGGGCTAAAGCATGGGAGCCTTCTCTTTAATAAAGAGGATGTTATATTTTAAATGTTTAATAAATGAACTAGACTTTATAGGGCTAAACATAATTGTTTTAACCAACAAATAAGATACCAGAAATTTTGCTTATGAGAGAGAGAGAGAGAAAGAGAGAGAAAGAGAAAGTTTTTCATTTAAAAATGACTAAGAGGCTTGGCAGCTGCAGCTCACTGGTTAGGGCACTGGCCATACACACTGGGGCTGGAGGGTTCAAATCCAGCCCAGGCCTGCTAAACTACAAGGGTGTTGTGGCAGGTGCCTGCAATCCCAGCTACTTGGGAGGCTGAGGCAAAAGAATTGCTTAAGCCCAGGAGTTGGATGGAGATTGCTGTTAGCTGTGACACCACGGCACTCTACAAAGGGTGGCAAAGTGAAACTCTGTCACTAAATAAATAAGACTCAGAGTTTAAGAGGAATAATAATTTTCACCAGGGGCAGATTGTCACTAACACTTGCTTAGAAATCACATACGTATTTTCACTTAGGGCAGTTGCTAGAGCTGCTACCGATCTTATCCCGGTAGTTAACTTAAAGTCATTCCTGACATGGCAGCCCCAGGGTGAGTTTTCATTTCTAAGGTGTGTTATGGAGTGAGACCTAAGAGTTCACCTGGGCTGGTTCACAGATCGGGGCTTAGCCAAAATGCTCAACAAACTGGTGGACAGTCATGAGGAAGACAAAGTGAAAAAACAAAGTAACAGAATAAAACAGAACAAACCACCATCACCGCCACGTCACCCAATCTCCCTGTGAAAATGTCGACGAGAATGAACAGATAGCTCAGGATTAAAAAATGGTCATATTTTTGTATGAAGCTTTTAGGAAGTGGAAAGCATTACCCTAACATTCATCATAGAGTCTCAAACCTTTGTGAATCCATTGAAAGCCAATCTTGCATATTTATAAAAACAATCACTATAATTTCTTCTGTAAGTATGAACTCTGAACCGGGACTGCCTGGTTAAAATACTGGCTCTGCCGTTCGCTAGTTGCAAAACCTCAGACAAAGTTTAAGTAAGTCTCTGTTGTGATTGTTAACTTGAAAAATGTGGCTTGTAAGAATAGCTAAGTCATAGTTTGCTTCTGAAAGTATTGCATATATTAATATATCACAGAATGCTTGAAAGAGTGGCTGTCTCATAGTAAATGCTCACTAAAATAGCTATTTTTATGGCTCTTTTTTTATCCTTATCCCATAAGTACTCGCAGATAACAATAATTAAGTCTTTGGGACTTAATTATTAATTAACTGCTTGGGGAAAGTCAGGTAGGCACTCTGAACCCATGCTGCTTCTACTAGAAAATGTAAGATGTTAACTACTGATCTCTATGTGATTATTTCTAATTTATAGGATCTTTTCAAAATATGATGTCATGTAACCCTCACAACAACCCTTGGAGGTAGAAAGGACAGTGAAATTATCTTACATTTCATGGGTGAGACAACAACAAAAGCCCAAAAAGATTAACTGATTTTACCAAAGTCATTTTATTACCATGACTAATGCAAGGTTTGTGGTATCAAAGCCCATCAACTTTATACTATGATTTCTAAAATCGCCAGACATAAAGATGCTGGTACACTGTCAGTCTTTTTGAAGTCATGATGTTGGCAGGCAGGCAGGGAGTCATTAAAGGTCTCTCTCCCTCTGTTTCCATAGTAGCTTCAGGACTGTGCAGTGTTACCATGTTGGAGTCTACTTAAGTCAGTTTGAGCAGAAGACCTTGATGTAGTGCTGAAAGCACTGGACCCATGTGATTCTGCTATTCTGGTTTATGGAGAACCACTTGGTTTTCTGGACATGGCAAAGTGATCATGCTGCTGATCGCTCTGGTGTCAACTGATGTTATGATGAAGCCAGAGCATGCCTCAGAGTGACCTGTGATAGCTGTGGGATAAAACCAGCTGGACATCCTTAAGAGACTTGCTTGGTCTGATTTCTAATGTCATCATTTGTCTCAACAGCTTTACTTAAAATGCCAAGGCCTTTTGCAATGGTTTATTAATCTGTCAGAGGCAAATCTATGAATAATAATAAAGTCAAGGAGACGATATTACCTTGTAGCTAAAAGAAGCTACTGAAATCTTTCCTTGCCCTCAATTTTGTTGAATAGAATGTAATTCAGGGCAGCAGCAGCCTTCTTCCTACCCACAAGCCTTCTGACTGCCTGTATTCCTGGATGCCTCGGCTCTGGTATCCAGTGATCACACACCTACTAGGATCAGATAACCACTAGTAACTTGTTATAAGCATTCCCTTAATTCACCCCAACAGGACACATAGACACTCTATCTGGAGGAATTTTAAGAACAGTGTCAGTTACTCTGACAGAGCTAGCCCAGATTGGCAGGAAATGTCACCCATCAACTTCTCAAGGCTCTATGAGAGCATTTATGTGTCATTATTCATCCTTAAATGAAATAGAGCTAAAGCTAGCACTCGGGTTTGTAATGAGATGAGCACCATTGATGCTTTCTGTGTCATAAGATGGGAAACACATTCGGAAAATACCCACAGGAGAAGACCTGTCACTTTGAGAGGAAAACAGAAGTCATGTGGGCATCTCCTGGAAATGTACAGAAGTCATGAGGGCATTTCCTAGGCATGTACAGAAGTCATGTGGGCATTTCCTGGGAATGTATAGAAGTAATGTGGGCATCTCCTGGGCATGTACAGAAGTCGTGTGGGCATCTCCTGGGAATGTATAGAAGTCATGTGGGCATCTCCTGGGAATGTATAGAAGTCATGTGGGCATCTCCTGGAAATGTACAGAAGTCATGTGGGCATCTCCTGGGAATGTATAGAAGTCATGTGGGCATCTCCTGGGAATGTAAAGAAGTCATGTGGGCATCTCCTGGGAATGTACAGAAGTCATTTAGGCATTTCCTGAGAATGTATAGAAGTCATGTGGGCATCTCCTGGAAATGTACAGAAGTCATGAGGGCATTTCCTGGGCATGTACAGATGTCATGTGGGCATTTCCTAGGAATTTATAAAAGTCACATGGGCATTTCCTGGGAATGTATAGAAGTCATGTGGGTATCCCCTGGAAATGTACAGAAGTCATGAGGGCATTTCCTGGGCATGTACAGAAGTCATGTGGGCATTTCCTAGGAATTTATAGAAGTCACATGGGCATTTCCTAGGAATTTATAGAAGTCATGTGGGCATTTCTGGGCATTTACACAAATCATGTGGGCATTTCCTGGGTATTTACTCAGCCCTCACCTGAACACCCATGGGATTCTTTCGAGTAAGTGGATGAAGCCGATTTTCTCCTTTAGGAATTCATGACACCTTTCTAGAGGTAAAAAAAGATGTGTATCTGGGCTGGGTGCCTATAGCTCAAGTGACTAGGGCGCCAGCCACATACATTGGAGCTGGCAGGTTCAAACCTTGCCTGGGCTTGCCAAGGAGCAATGACAACTACAGTAAAAAAAAGCCAGGCATTGTGGCAGTTGCCTGTAGTCCCAGGTACTTGGGACTAAGGCAAGGGAATCCCTTAAGCCCAAGAGTTTGAGGTTGCTGTGAACTGTGACATCATGGCACTCTACCCAGGGTGACACCTTGAGACACTGTCACAAAAAAAAAAAAAAAAAAAAAATACATTCTTAAAAACGTAACCAGCGGCTAACTTGAACATATGCAAGTATGAGGATGCTAAAAGAAATAACGTTTGAATGATCAGACAGGAAAAACTATCATGAAAAAAAAAGTACAACCAGAGGGAAACATTACATCAATTCTATCCTCACCTCCATACAGGAGGCAATGTGTTAAATATATATATATTTTTAATATTGGATGAAGGTAGAAATGGGTATCATCATAAGAAATACCAAGATACATTTAATTGAAAGTCTCAATTTTGCACTGTCTTGTAATAGAATAGGCAACTATACCCTTGCCACCATCTGTGGTGGGTGGATGCTTCCTCCCTTAATTTTGGTCTTGGCCGCGTGATGTCCTTGGGCAAATGCATTAAGAGTGGCTGTGATAGGAACAATCACTTCAATGTGCTCATGTGGCTGAACTCGCCCCCTGGTGATTTTAGCCTTCCACGTAAAGCAGGCTGTCCAAGTACTTTCCCTTCTGCCTAGATCCAAGAAGGGAAATACATGGAACAGACCTGAGCCCAACCCTTAGACCAGTGGTTCTCAACCTTCCTAATGCTGCGATGTATTTTCATTGTTACAAAGGGGTTGAGACCCACAGGTTGAGAACCGCTGCCTTAGACTGTCTCCAAGAACAGCTGGATTTGCATCCTCAGAGCAACTGCCTAGCACAGTTCAGACTAGATCAGTTGATTTATGCTTAACCTGCAAGTCAAGAGCAAAAGAATAGATGCTTGCTGTTATAAGCCACTGGGATGTTGGAGTTCTTTGCTATCATAGCAAAAACTGGCTGATACAGAAATTAAGATTGCCCTCTGTGAGTTAGTACTCTAGAGGTGGGATAATGATTTGTGCTTAAATAACTGTATTTAGCTAGTAAACAGGATGTCTAGAGATAAGTGTAACATTCTAGGGAGCAGGAAACACAGATGAGTAAGAGGCTTTAGGTTTATAAAGACCACATGGAAGTGGTAGTGGAGCTTCACTGGGCAGGAAAGGTAGGATTTGAGGAGCCTGTGGAGGGGCAAGGGAAAGACGAGGAGTCTGCCAGTTTTACAAAGTGGAGAACCCCAAGGAAATAAAGTGGTGTATAAATAAAGGTGGTCTATTCAATTTCTATTGCTTCTACAAATCTGGTGGCTTAAGACAAAACCCATTTGTCACCTCACAACTGTGTAGGCCAGAAGTCTGGCAACAGCATCACTTAGCCAGGTAGTCTGCTTGGAGTCTTACCAGGCCGACAGTCAGGGGCAGCAGGGCTGGTTCCCTGTGCAGGAGTTGGGCCTGTGGCTGCTGCCAGGCTCATTCTGATTGTTACACCTGTAAGATTGAGGCCCCTCTTTCCGTGATGTCTGTCATCTGGGTCTGCTCGTGGTGGTTGCCTTGCTACCTCTCCTGCCTTTTGTATGACCTGCCTCCAGCAAGGTTTGTGAGTTGGTGAGCAGGTGGGTTTGATCTGCTCATGCTTTGAGACTCTTCTTGCTCTCCAACACATCTCTTGGACCATCTCTTCTTCCCTCGCTTTCTGCTTGTGGGTCTATACTGCACTGACCTGAATAATCCAAGATAATCTCCCCATTTTAAAGTCTGTTGATTTCCATCCACCTACAGATTAGTGTTTAAATAAACAGGGCAGGATGGGGCTGGGAGGATTTCTTTTTCTTTTTTCTTTTTTTTTTGACATAGAGTTTAACTTTGTCACACTCGGTAGAGTGCCGGGGCATCACAGCTGACAGCAACCTCAAACTCCTGGGCTCAAGCAATTCTTTTGCCTCAGCCTTCCAAGTAGCTGGGACTACAGGTGCCCACCGTAAAACCTGGCTATTTTTTTTTAGAGACAGGGGTTTCACTCTTGCTCAGGCTGGTCTTGAACTTAGGACCTCCGGCAATCCACCCATTTCAGCCTCCTAGAGTGCTAGGATTATAGGAATGAGCCACTGCACTCAGCCTAACTCCGCACTTTCTTTCAGAAGAATTAAAGATTTTTGTTGTTGTTGTTATTGCCCCTGGTAGAGTGTTGGGGCGTCAAAGCTCACAGCAACCTCAAACTCTTGAGCTCAAGCTATTTTCTTGCCTCAGCCTCCTGCGTAGCTGGGACTACAAGCGCCCACCACAATGCCTGGCTATTTTTAGAGATGGGGGTCTCGCTCTTGCTCAGGCTGGTCTTGATCTGTTGAGCTCAGGCAATCCATCCGCCTTAGTCTCCCAGAGTGCTGGGATTACAGGTGTGAGTCACCGCGCCCAGCCAGGATTTGTTTAGAATTCTACCTACCACAGGTGGTACATAAGAAAACTAGGAATAAAATGTAGGAAATAAGTGAGGAAGTACAGAGCTATAAACCCAGACAGATAGATTAGGGCTTGGAATTTTCAAGCTTTACATTCCAGAACAAAGGTGATAGGCAACATTTAAATGTTCCTGGGCTAGGCAGTCATGAAATCAGAATTATATGTTAGAATAAGTCATTGTGGAACATTAGCAGCCCATTTGGTTGGGTAGAAGTTGAGAAAGTAGAAATTCCAATATATAGCCCCATGTTTGTTAGGCTTTTTTAATCTCATGGCACACTTGAACCTATAGTTAAACATCCATGGCACACTTACATTGTGTCAATAAAAAAAAAATGTGGGTAATCAAAGAATATACTTACTATGCTCTGAACTTCTTTCAAAAATAATTTAATCTTTAAAAATGTTCATGGCATACCAATTGAAAATCACTGGTATAGGCTATTAAAATTGTGTATGATCATTTTCATGTGATTTTAATTTGAGTTTTGGTAGTAAATATAGCAAAAGGGCACAGATAGGAAAGCCTATCTGGGTCGAATCCAGAAGGCAATGACCCTTAAGTAAAGAGAATGGAGATTAAAGGAGAAGAAAGGAGTCAGGGATGATAGTGATTTTAAGCTTCTGTGACTAGGGAGAAGGTGGTGCTATTAACCAAAATGAGAAATAAAACACAGGAGAAGGGAGTTGGCTTCATTTGGATGGTTTCTGAGCGGCGCTGTCCAACTGGTCTGGGTTAGAGACGCTGACTTGCTCTCTCTCTGCAAAGCAAACTGCCAACATTTGGGGGTATGGAAGACCAATGGGAAGGATTTGGAAAGTAACATGGAGAGAGAAAATGAGAGGATGAGAACAAAACTTTGCATAGTTTTCTATCCTAAGAATAGAAATACAAACAGTGTCCAGTGAAGGAAACTGAGAAAGAGTCGTGATGCTCAGAGAGGGATCCTTCAGTGCCAAAAAAGGTGAAGAGGACGGATTTTTCAAAAAGGAAGTGACTAGAAATGCTATATACTTCAAAAAAATTAGTTTATTCATCTTTGGCAAGCATTAGAAACTAGAAATTTGCTCAAATAGATAGGGGAAAAAGTCTCAACATTGTGGAAAACACAGTTTCCTTTTGGGTGTTTTGACTATGCCCGTCATTGG